>WNNJ02001522.1:0-49929 GCA_012934845.2 Pomphorhynchus laevis | reverse complement strand
TGTTATTATTATATTATTATTCTACAATTATATATATTATTTGTTATATGTATGTAAATATATTAGAACCGGTATATTTATACCTGATGTTCTTGCGGCGGTTGTTTTCTCTAATATTCGATTGAGTACTTATTTGGCCAATGTGTTAAAGATTGCACGTGACACAAGAATTTGGATATATAAAATATCTGGAATTACAGTTGTATAAATATTTCAAGTGATATTGATATTAATATTAATATATTAATATAGTAAATAATGATACATTATTAATTATAATTATAATTAATCATAATCACATTATTTTTATCTTTAAACAATGAGAACACAATGTGATGTCAAATGTTAGTGATCATTAAGCTTCGGGTTCCTAAATTGGCTATTGTCCTAGATGTGTAGAGGATGTTTATTTGGTTCTTTTGGCAAACAAAACAGTGTTTAATTGCTGGTGTTTAAGCTAGTTCCGCAATTTCTATTCAGTTATAACAATTTATTTTAATTACTTATTAGTTTTTATTATTAATGATGCTGACAGAAGCTATTTAATCAGTGCAACAATGTCCGTGAGTCATTATCAGTGTACCATCGAAGTATATTTCCTTATATCCACTCTATCATTTTCTTATTAGATATATTTGCTGATATATTTGATGGCAATAATACAATTTTATGGATGGTAATCTAATTTTTATTTATAATTTGTAAATTTTATTTATTATTTTATTTACAACTTTAGTTAGCTTTAAATACATTTTAATGGAATGACAATCAATAGTTAAAAAATCTAGAGCATTTAATTTTTCCATTTGATGTAAATCATTAATTTTATAGCTATATATTTAATTTTTTTTATTAATTTTGTAAAAAATATAATAAAATAATAAATTATTATTAAAATAAGCATAATTTATTGTCAAGTAGCTATTTTATTAAAAATGGCAAATTACATCTATGATTTACTTTGACCATTAATCAATTTATTATTTTATTTTACTTTTATAGTTTTAAATCATCATTTATTTCTTTTTCAATGTTGCTTTGGTTTAAAGTTTCATTATTTACGATACAAACAATTATATTATAGTAAATATTTGATTTATATATATTTTTGTTGAATTTCGGGATCAAAAAAGGAAACTTTTGATTTTAATATTTCGCAAATTTCTATTAGCATCATTACAAATTTATTTATTCATCATCATAATTTATTTTAAAAAATAAAATATCAAATATTATAGTGAAATACCAATGTCCCATCCACTTGAAAAATATCTGCTGCCAATTCTTTGTTTTTACGAAGTAAGATGATTGTTTCCGATATAATAAGCAAATAATAAGATAATTAGAATTCTTTTAGATAAAAACGGTTTTCCATCACAGGCAATTTAAAAGGCTTTCTAAAAAAGTACCAAAACGGATAAACAAGTTGTTTCTGGCCAAGAAAGGGAAAATAATAATTTAATAAAATAAATAAAATAAATAAAAAATAAATAATAAAATAAATAATTTTTGAAATATTAATTTTAAACGATTTGTTTCAAACAATAAAATATTAAATACTTCAAATATTGTTTTGTATAATAGTAAAATACCGAAGTTACACAACATTTTAAAAAAGTAACCCAAATATGATAATGATGGAGTTGTTTTTAAAATTTCTTGTTTAGAATGCGATAAAATATATGAGTCATACAAGTCAACCATTAGAGACCAGATTGAAACAACATAAATGCACACTCAAAATGGGCCTAAGTAGCGCTATTGTAGATCACAGTTTAAATTTAGATAACAATATTGACCATAATAATGCTGTTGTTTTAGCAAAGGAAACCAATTGTTTAAATAGAAAAATTCATGAGGCTTATTACATTCATAAAAACTTCAATACTATTATGCCGAATAATAAACTGGACGTAACTTTAAATATTTTGTAAAGATGTTGTAAACGATTCTTTTGTTTAAATAATCAGTTCTAATTTTGATTTTTATACTTTATTTAATTTTTCTAGTAATTTTAATTATTATTTTTCTATTTTTCTATTTTTTAATTAGAAAATTTTTTTAATCTGAAGATGCTAACGGTAGTTAGCGAATCACCCCTCTTGCTTATCGAAATTGTAAAGAATTAGAGATTTTGTTAACAAAACAACCACTATCAAGGAAGCATAACAAGTTAGAAAAACAGAGATGAAGGAACGTATTACTTTCTTTCCTCTTTGTTCATATTAGGCCTTTAGTTTAATCTTCTACTTCTTCAAGCCTTACGGTCTTAGGTCCAGTAGGGTGAGAGCCCCCGGCCATACCAGCGCGCCGCCTTTCGACTGAACCATTCAGAGTATCTCACCCCCTAAGTCTAGTCGAGGCATACTATGTTTGGTAAATCGTTGAAGATTACAATTGTCAAATTTATGCAATCTTTATGTAGAAACAGTAGAAAATCGTGCAGCCTCTACCATTCCTGCGTGACCGAACATAAATAAATAAAGATTTTGTTAACAAAACAACCACTAACTATCAAGGAAGCATAACAAGTTAAAAAAGCAGAGATCAAGGAACGTATTTCTTTCTTTTCTCTTTGTTCGTATTAGGACTTTACTTTACTTCAATCTTCTACTTCTGCAAACCTTATGGTCATTTCCATAGGGATCTGAGACCCCCGGTGCACCAGCGCGCCGCCTTCTGACTGAACCATTCGGGATCTCTCAACCACTAAGAGTCCAGTCGAGGAGGACTATAATCGATAATCTCGAGATGAGGAGCTTTAGAAACCTTAGTCTTTGCTCTGGAGGACGTACTCTAGAGAAGAAGATTAATCCCAAGATAGCCCGTTTCCCAAAAACGTACTTGGGTTTTCTTATTTAATGACAGATGCTAGGCCATTTTCAGAGCCCACCTAGCTCTCTTTAGGGTACGTTTAAGTCTATCCAGATAAGATTTCGCCAACCAGTTCTCCGTAACGGTAAATCCAAGATATTTTACTCGACTCGTGAAGATGGGAATGGTTGAGGCTGCAAAATCGATGAGAGCGCAGAGAGTGTTGTTTCTGAAGTGTTTTTTATTTGTGGTAGGGGCGCCATGAAATACAACCATCCGCGATTTTTTCGGAGTTTAAAATAAGATTGAAAGGGGTAAGCTGGTCTTTTAATCTTAAAAAGAAATGGCTGATATCTCACTACATATTTGCACCTGCGTCCAGAATACAGGGCTTTGATTTAATCAGCGTACACCATGAGATGGTGATCACGTTTAAATGCTTTGAGGAGAACAATTGAGGTAGCAAGATATAAGATATGAGAAAGAGGGGGACCTTGAGGCACACCTGTAATATGGTAGAGCTGACGTGCATCAGGGTCGTCTTCATAGAAGAATCGCTTTGTGCACAGCAATATCTCCACCCTATTAACAATTATCGCAGGCAGTCCAAGGGACTGAGAGAGGAGATAACGAAAAGAATGAAGACGCGGTCGAATGCAGTAGTAAAGTCAAGAAAAACCGCCACAGCAAGCTGATGACTGTTATCCTGACAAAACTGATACACTTCACCAATTGCTGAATGAACCGAGCGCCATTTGGCAAACCCATGAAAACTCGGTGGGATAAAGTTACACCTATAAAATGTTCGCGGATTCTACGTGCGAGCGCTTTTTCGTAGATGGAGATTAGGGAATTTTGTTTCGAAATAAGCCGTAGGTCTTTGGGACATGAAACGCTCAGGTAAAAATATACGTCGGCTAATATTGATGCCAGCTACATCGGATGGTGAGGCTAACAGCATTGCGCGGCCACTTATCTTCTTTGATCGGCTGCCCAAAGCTGAAAAACTCGAGAAGAGGGTGGAGCGACGGATTTGAAGGTGCCCGGAAATTGGCCAAAAAAGTTAAGGATATCCGTAACGGATAAGTCCCTGCTCCTGAAGTTACCCCAAGGCGGGATTGGCTTGGGTGAAAGCGTTGCTCCATTATTATGTAAGGCTAGTAACTCGTCCAAAACTCTATCAAGGCAAACGCTACCAATCCAACCCGATGGCCTCTCCCGACAGCAGGCATATTTCTCCTTCAAGAATATCTTCCAGAAATAAGCCTGAGAGGGACTAATAAGAGCAATACTCGTCCTGTCCCTATTCAGCTGGAGCCTAGATCTAGAACTCCAGTATTCATTCGAGAGAACCTGCCTGAATGAAGCAGAGATAGTGGGAAGATGTAGTAGTTTTGCAAAGACCTTTAGTTTTGTTGGATTGGGACTGTAAATTCGACCCTTTTAGGTAGTCGAAAGTATACCGGTACCTTGTGAAGAGAGGCAGGTATTAAATTCGGTCAAGCTCTCATTCCCGATCCAGGGAAGAGTTGGATAGCTGCCTGAAATAAGGCCACTCTAATAGAATCAAAGTGAAATCTCCCTATAAGCAAAGTATTTTCATCTAACCGCTGCCTATTAGGTAATGAGTGGTTGTCAGCTGTTGGCACGACTACTCAATGCAAATGGGTTTTAAAAACCACATCCTATGTAGCAGTAATATGTCGAGGATTTAATTTGTTATAGAGCAATGAAAGGTTGGAGTTGATGGTTTTTGTATAAGATAGTCGTTCCTAGCTCTGCTGAGTGCTGCATTAATCAAACGATCAGTTCTGCCGTTGAAGTCACCGAGTAACATGTCGTAACCGCTTTCTAAAATACGGTCCAGTAGATCACGATTTTTGTGAATCTCCCCCTACCGGATGTAGATAATGGCTATGCTGATGTGTTTATCGTTCTTGACAAGTGATATAACTAAACAAGATATGGCAGGATACGAGAAGTTTAATAAAGCGGAAGACTTTGAGGAGAATTTAAGTAGGGTTGAAACACCTTGAGATCAAGAAGAGTGAGTTGGAGTTATGCACGGAATGAAATGTATGTAAATATGATTTGGAATAAATCGAGTAATGTCCTTGGGTATACGGATATACCGCATCTCCTGAAGTACTATAACATCTGCATATCTACCAGATAGAAGCCTAAGGGTAGAAGCACCTCCCGAATTCCACTGAAGAATATTCAGTGAAAAAGGCTCTTGAGTATTTTCCATTGCGATGGTTTAACAGGAGTCGTACGCCTTCGCCTAGTCGGAACCAAAGGCGGAAAGATCACCCTTTCCACCTCCCGTTCTAACATGTGAAGACATTTGCCCACGGACATTATCTTCATTTTCCTCATTTAATATGGACCAACTTAAGCTTTTACAGTCCAGTTTTACGGGTAAAATGAGCTGAGATGGGCCAAACCTTTTCTTTGATTTAATATACCTCTTCTTAGAGTCCTTAGCACTCTCAACAGGAGGAGAACTGAACGATTCAGCAAGTCGATTAATTAAAGTTACAATCAAATTTTCAAAATGGGCCCTTAAGGCTTGGAATTTATCGTCTATATTCTTGAGAATTTAATGGTTGGACGGCTTGACTTCTGAGGTTGTTTAGACTCACTGAAAGAGGCCGGCTATGACTTTAGGCATCTATGCCACTTTTGATAATGTTTGAAGTGATTACACTTCTTAGACCACGCGGGGTGCTCACCCCTGCAGTTGGAGCAATTTATCCTTTCAACACAGTTTCCGGAGTGAGCCTAAGATCCACATACCCCGCATTTCTGGGGTAAGACACAGCTAGATGCCCAATGTCCCCACTTTTGGCATTTATTGCAGTGGGGTAATACAGGGAATCTGTCTCTACCAGGTAGAAATTTAAGTTATATCCCATAAAAGGGTTAGTATTCGAGGAAGTCCGGATCTGAGCGAGCTCAACTGGTGTATTAAAGAAAGTAACTGAAGTAGGGAAACCTTTCTTCTCAATTATATATCGCACGGCTGTAATCGCACGGCTGTAATCGCACGGCTGTAAGGAATGGAGGAAACTTGTTCATTTTTAACGTCGCTGAAATAGGTTTGTGTGGAATGCTAGCCATCGTAGAAAAGTAGTCATTGAAAAATTTCACGTATGCCTCTTCCAAATCAGAAGTAGCAAATTCTACATCTTAATTTCCACATTTAGACAATTGAAAATAATCCTTTTATTATAAAAATAGGCAAAACCTCTCAAAAAGGTAGTGAATATATTTTGTCTATCGATCGGTTGTAGAAGCTTGATAACAATAAGATTAGACAATTTGAGGATTGGAGGAAGTTCCTCATAAGGAGGACAGTAGAAGTTAAAGTATTAAGCTAATTTCCTGCATCATTTAGCTGCGAATTTTAGCGAAAATAAACTAACGTTTGAAGGCTCCGGCATAGCACTTTTTGACATTTTGAAATAGCAAATAGTAATAAGTTGTATTGTTTTTGTAACTCTAAAAATTTTATTGTTTTTTTGTAACTTCAAAAGTTGCCGAAGTTATTCAAACTCAAACAGCTATCCCAAACAGCTACAAAAACAACTGCTCAATTATAATGGAGGCGATAGTTTTAAAAATTTTATATAAGAATGATAAATTCTTGAACACGAATGTATTTTTTCTGAGGATGCTAACAGAAGTTAACAAAAAATTCCTTTTTGATCCTGCTCCCGGAATTCAACGAAGATTAATATTGATTAATCAAGGAATAAACATTTGGTTTGCCAATTCTCTCAATTCTTGCAAAAGGACAGTATATGTCAAGATGCGAATAAATTTAATAATTTGTAATTTAAAGCATATTTTTAAAAGCAGTTTTAATTTTACAACAGCTATTTTCTACGCTATTGCTGTTATGTCTGTATGCGGGACAAGCAAGTTAAGTATGATGATGCTAACAGAAATTAGCGAAATATTAAAATTAAAAGCTTTTATTTGATCCTGCCCCCAAAATTCAATGAACAATTATATATTTTTTATAATTAAGCTTTAAAATAATCGCAAAACATGCTTCGTTATACTATCTAAATCAAAAATATATAATAAAAATAATTGAATAAAATCGTTCGACAAACTTGGTAACATTTAAATCGATAATCTTCAAGTATTCAAGTTTAAGGAAGTAACGATTAATTTGTCCAGAGACTTGACAAAGGTTAAATGTATTTAAACTTAATATCGCTAAAAATTTGATAACTAATTTTAGGTATTTTAGCAACTAAGATCATTGTGTTCATTTAAGTTTCCCTTTATTCTTATTTTTATTGCTATTTCCCAATTCATTTTAATAAGTTATTAGCATGTATTTGACCTCGCTGATATGTTGGGTCGAGGAATAGGGATCGAAACCTGATAACATAGCAGTTCCTCCTGATGACCTCTAATTTTTATTCTGATACAACGTCTGTTATTTATTAGTCAATTCATAAAAATTGATTTTTATTTTTCCTGGTGAACTCTAATCCTTATTATGATATAAAGTCTGTTATTTATTAGTCAATTCACAAAAATTTACTTTTACTTTAAATTTTAATTATAAATTCTATCGTTATATAAATATAAATTGTATAGGATCTTTGATAATCATTTATTATTTATAATTATTTATCTTTATTTTTAATTTATATATCGTATAAAATACGTAGATTCAGTTATCTGATTTGATTTGCTCTACTGACAAGTTATTATTGACCTGTGGACTTTGATTTCCCGGTAATATAACTATGTAGTATTTAAATCTTTTTCTGCTTATTTTCAAGGAAGTTTGATTAATTGTTTCGATTTCTTATAATGGAGAAGTATAAATCAACGAAATATTGTTAAAATATAAAATTTTAAACTTATAAATCAAAAAATTGATTTATAATTAATTTTACAAAGCATACAGGGCAGTATGCTTTGTATTAGAATAAGATACATTAGATAATCAAATTTCACCAGAGGAAATATCTCATTAACATGTATTTGGGCCAGCTGCTGTGATGGGTCAATGAATAGGGTTTGAAACCTGAAAACATAGCAGTTCCTCCTTATGACCACTAATTCTTATTCTGATACAACGTCTGTTATTTATTAGTCAATTTATAAAATTTGTTTTTAATTTTAAATTTTAATAATACATTTTATCATTATATAAAAGTTAATTGCATAAAATATTATATAATTATTTATTATTCATAATTATCTATCTTCATTTTTAATTTATATATAATTAATATATTTTATCTATTTTATTAATATAGTACATCTATTTTATATCTAAAACGATTGAATTTTGAAACATTTCTTTTTATAAAATTAATATGTTCTGATTCATTAATAAAGTCATCCACAGTTGATAAAAATATAACTTTCTAATTTTTTTAATTATTTTAGAAATTTTAAAATTCATAAAAATTGACTTTATTTTATAACTTTTTAAAATAATTTTAATTATTTTGGAAATTTAAGTCAATTCATAAAAACTGACTTTTATTTTAAATTTAAATCTTAAATTCGAATCTTGTTGCTAGCTTAGCTGCATGACCTGGTTGTTATTTATTAATTAAATGATATTGACTTTTATTTTAAATGTCAATTTTAACTTTTAACTTGATATAAATATAAATAGTATAAAATCTTATGTAATTATTTATTATTTATCTTTATTTTTAATTTATATTTAGTATAAAATACGTAGACTCAGTTATCTGATCTGACCATTTTGTACTAGAAATCAATTCTATGAAATAATTATTTGTGCCAATAAAAATCGATTATTAGTTATCGATAAATTTTCATTTAATTTTATACTTCACAATCTAATTTTGTAATTGTGTAACATGTCACTAATCAGTTACACCTAAATTTCAGAAGAAAAATCTTAATCGTGAGACATGATTGATATGAATTTGTATCGGAAATTTATTTTTAAAAGACGATTAATTATTTGTGCCAATAAAAATCCATTCTTAGTTAATGACCAAATTAATTGCAAATATATAAATTAAATATTAATTACATATAAATAGAATTATCAAATATTAAAATATAATACCAAAAGATATTAACTAATTCACAATGTATAAATTCTAAGCTGAATTATCTTCAAATGTAGACTGCTGCGTAAGACTTTTCCTCGAATTGTTTAGCAGTTGCCGTCTCTGTTTGCGTTTTAGGTAACCATGCATCCGAGAAGAGCTCATCAACATTGGAATACGGTTTGTAGGATGTCTTCGCCGGACCGCAGAACCAGATTTTTGCTCTACCGAAATAAAAGGTGTCCTGATTGAAAATCCAAAAAACAAAATCAACAGAAATAGAACTAATATCAAACTAATTGCGACAGATATTGGTTGAAGTACTGCTGGCAAGTTGTGCCGACTACCGATAATGAGTTTAGCGACAGCCTCTCCGATCAACTGAGCGGGCTCGATAAAGAATTTAACGATAGTAATTGAAAGTGCTTGGGTAGGAGAAACTTCGCTTATTGGGGCAACCAACATGGCCTCGTAGTATCGCTGACAATTAGCATTATGTGAAACAAACAATCCCGTGAAGGCATTATATATTGTGGAAAGTACACTGCCACTTGTCATTTGAAAGCATTTGTCATTCGCTAAACTAGTGGCTAGTTCTGCTCGATTTTTAGCGATTGCTTTTAGATAGAGATTATACCAA
The DNA here is from genome assembly GCA_012934845.2 of Pomphorhynchus laevis. Taxonomy (NCBI): domain Eukaryota; kingdom Metazoa; phylum Acanthocephala; class Palaeacanthocephala; order Echinorhynchida; family Pomphorhynchidae; genus Pomphorhynchus; species Pomphorhynchus laevis. The sequence goes on along the minus strand of WNNJ02001522.1, from coordinate 40,407 downwards.
TTCCATATGACACTGCTTATGAATGTGACCACGAGGAAACGGTTTAGGAATGACCCCGTGCCGACAGAAGATGCGAAACGAACTATTAGAATACTGAATACGATCACACTGAAGCTTACCAGAATGTGGCTGGGTAAGTAATGTGATAAATTAAACCTCGGTAAATAAGGTTTACGGATAGTTGGCATTAAAGATTTCTGTATCGAGTAGGCTTCGTCGATAAGAGCGCTGACGTCATTTAGGTTTTTAATTAAGGTTTTTATAGTAAACTCATCCTGCTTAAGAGATGAATTGTTAAGTGCTTGAAGAATGGCCAAGACATTATGAGAATTCAGTCGAATATTTTTTATTTGTTGATTATCTAATTCAATTGAGCATACACTACCAAGAATAGGCTTGGTTAATGAATTAACAATTGAATAGATTTGCGTTTTAATAGCATGGAGTTCTGAGAAGTGCTCGTTGAATGTAGACGATTGTTGATTGTGGGAGTGTTGTACCTGAAGTGGTTCAGTATTTGATTGTTTTATAGGAGATTCATTTGATATTTCGAATACATCGATCCAAGAGTTGTCTGAATAAAAGGCTCGAATTGAAAGAAACAATAACATAACTAGAAGGTGAAAGGAGAAACGCATTACACAACATGCACCCCTTGTTATCTGAAAATAAGTGAGCTACTGGCAAAATTCATTGAAAAAAACTTTTTAAATTTTAAAATTATAAAAATGATATAACACCGAAATACCTAAAATTGCTATAATAAACATTTTTATTAATTTTAAGTTTATATACCTGTGCAGTCATTGTTACCATTGAAATTTTAATGACCATTTTTATTTGACACGCTACTTGAATCCTATCTATAAGCCAACAGGCGTAAGCTACCTTTCGGTATTAGTAGACCTCATCAGCTACTGATCCAATACCTGCATTTCACGTTTCGGTCCTTTTAATGTTGGCTGACGATCACTCGACTAGTCTGCTTTTTTGGTACTTAGATGTAATAAAAGACTTTCGTCTTACATTTTGCAAATTTAATTAAAATCATTTCTGATCTTAAATAAAATCAGCGTTGGAAGTGACTGCTCTACCTTAAATTTGATCAAAATACATGCCAATTGTGTATTTCCTCTGATGTGGTATCGTTATATGAGGTAGCATCTTAAATATTATACAAAGTATAATATTTACTATCTGTGCACACTAATTTGAATTTAATACAATATTAATGATTTATGCACGTAATATTGTTTAATTTTATATTTATAAATCAAATTTTGAAAAAATTATTGGAGCTAGATCAAATAAAGAAGGAAAAATTTGATATTTCGCTAATTACAATCTAATTGTAATCGTAATAAATTGCAATCTAATTCTAATTGTAATTACAACCTAATTGCAATTTTCTGAAGATGCTAACAGAGGTTAGCAAAATATAAAAATTGTCCTTCTTTATTTGATCTAGCTCCAATAATTCGTTGTAAATAAATGGATCGTTATCAACAATTTAAAACATAAGTTTGACATTTGTCAAAATTTAATAACATGACATATTTTGTCATAATTTAGTGGAATGATTTTATAAACGTACCAATAAACTTATTTTAACGATTTCAAGTTGTACAAATATAACTGCTTTGTATGGTATTCATTAATATGCATCCATAAATGTTTTTATAGAGTGGAACATATTCTCTATTTAAAAAAATATTTATTTTAATTTTTTAAATAAATTTTAATTTGTATTTTAATATACATCTAAATTAATAGATACATTTATATTAAATACATAATTCAAGTAAAGTATTACATTAAAACAAAATCTTATCAGATTTCAAAGACGATATTCTTAAAATACACCTATTTTCTAAACTATAATTTTTACGAAATACAAACGAATTTAATTCAATTTTTAATAGATCAAATTACTCACTGACCAACCGAGAAAAATTTTGTCTTTCGCTTGGACTCAAGTTCTGGCGTCTTTAAGCGACTGTAACGATTTCACTTCTATAAATCTATGAAAAATATAAGCCACTACCTGCTTAGTATGAATTAATATGCTTTTGTCAAATGCCAAGAACTGATTTCTTCATTGGCTCACATTATTACGAAAAATTAAAGAAGGTATATTTCGAATTACCATTTATAAATAAGAACGATCTACAAATTTTAGGAAATCTGGAAAACAACAAAAATATTCACATTTGCAAAGCTGACAAAGGAGGAGCAATCGAATCGTATTAATGCATATCAAAGATGAAGGATATTTTGCATAACTGTAATCGGTTCTCAAACGCCACAGAATCGATTGAAAAAAATAATCAGTTATTTTCTAACTATTCTTTTTGTAAAAGTATAAAAATAAAAGACCATTTAATTTTATAAGAACATAATAATTATTTTCGAGATTTTACTTTTTATATCAAAAATAAAAAACTATTTAAAGATAAAAATACAAAAGCAAGAAATTCTATAATTCCCGAATCTCGACCGAAAATAATCTAACTATTAAATTAATAATAAATTATAATTACTAAATTAATAATAAATAAATAAAAGATTAAAGGCAGTAACGAATTTATTATCAAGATTTCTAATACAACTTTTTTAATTAACACGAACAGGAAAGTATAAACCTGCATGCTTTTTTACAAATTTCGTAGGGAAGCTTAACCCGGAATGCTCCTACCACAGACGCCTAGCCTCCAATTAGGCGTTTCGACCTTAGTCTACTCATCACTACAGGGTGGTCTGTGGTAGGCGCATTCCGGGTTAAGCTTCCGGATAAAATTTGTAAAAAAGCATGCAGGTTTATACTTTCCTGTTCGTGTTAATTAAAAAAGTTGTATTAAAATTCTTTCGTATTTTATATTACGTCACCAAGAGTTGATATTCATATAACCTCTATATGTGGAGGGACGAAAAATTTTGCATTTGCGCTGGAGCTTTGCTCGTGCTTTGCAATTGCTGTATACAAGCGTATTGCTTGATCAGTAAACTCAGTTAGCTGACGATAGAAGGAACGACAGCACACGTGCTGCCCTGTGAAGCCACTGATTTAGCAAATCCTACCAGATGTAAGGCTGGTAACAGGTGGAGGAGTGTGAGCTTAGTGACTTCCACTCAGAGGTTCACTGAGGAGTTAGTAATGTCGAAGTTGTGTAGCTACAGGGCCACACTGATGAAACCACCCTGTAGTGATGAGTAGACTAAGGTCGAAACACCTAATTGTAGTATAAATATTTATACACGTGTATTTTATTTTTCAAATAAGATGAGTTTTTCTACAAATCAAAAACTGTTAATCTATTAAAATTAAAATTTTTAAAAAATCGATCCCATAATTAGATTTAAATTAGATTAGATTTAAATTGATTAGATTCATAATTTTAGATTTAAATTTAAATACCAGGTTAAAATTTATTTTTTATAAAATGTTGTTGATTTATATATGTGATCAAAAAATCGATCCCATAATTAATTGATATTCCAGCATGTGAATATCAATTATATTGATATTCACATGCATATCCCAGAACATTTATTAAAATTTTTATTTATAAAATAAATTATAACCTAAATATTTATTTAGTCAAAAAATTACATCAAAAATTATAATATTAAAATAGCAGTATTACATTTGTGAGAAATGACCAAATATTTTAATAATATAATAACCGAAATGAATAAATAAAAAAATGTATTATATTTTAATAAATAAATATCATATTTGGTTTATCATACTCTTCTGCGCCGGTTCCTCTCAGCTGCGGTGTACCACAAAGATCCATTCTAGGGCCGCTCCTTTTCACCCTTCTTCTTGGTGATTTATCTTCCATCGTGGTCCCTTTCGGCTTTGAAGTTATTCAGTACGCTGACGATATAGTAATCTATGCATCATGCACACTCACATCTGCATCCAACCTCGCTTCTGATGCATCGTCTTGCCTCTCTGCTATTCACGCATATCTTTGTTCAATCCGTATGTTTTTAAACAACGAGAAATCTAACATGATGTGGATAACACCGCGCCACTCTTACACCCTCGATTTTCCAGTATGCATACACAATTTCCGTCTACCAGAATTTACTATCATGACAATCATCAGTGTCCCTTTTGACAATAATCTCTCGTTTCTGCCTTTCATTCGTAGCAAAATCAGTTCATGCTCCCTCATCCTCCGTGACATCCGAAGTGTTCGTAGAAACCTCGACGTGAAATCGACAGTTATTTTAATCTCCAGCCTTTTCATGCCTCGTCTAGAATATTGCTTAGGTCTTATCGTAAACTGTCCAGCATATCAATTTCACTATTTACAAAGGATTCTGCACACGGCTGCTAGAGTTATCTTCCGCCTTCGCAAGTACGATCACATCTCCAACACCCTCCGCATCCTTAACTGGCTCGACATTCCGAGCCGCATAACCTCTCAAATTCTCACACTTGCATGACAAATCAAATTCCGGCACAACCCTTCTTATCTATATCTTCCTGATAGCGCATCCTATATGACGACTGGTCTCTCCCTAAGAAGTCATCGCTCCTACTCGCTTTTCGTCCCCCGTCACAACGGTAATCACGGATATCGTGCGTTCACCATCGCTGCACCACGCCTTTGGAACAAACTTCCTCGAGACAAAATCATTGACGTCGCTTAAACACTTCAAAACTTCCTTGATCGCCATACTTGCAAACGAACCTAAATAACACTTTCAGCCGCAATCAATTCAATAACTCTACATACAAGTTCAAACATTCATCGGACGTAAACTTGTCTTTTAATTTTTATAGTGGGCCTGTAAATGGTTCTATTTTACCACAAAGGCCACTCTAAATAAATTCTATTCTATTCTATAAATAACCAAATATTATAATAATATTAATATTATATTATATATTATATATTATATCTATTATAATAATATAATAATATGTAATAATCTGTTATCTTTGATAAGCGTAACAAAGCTTTAAACAACCATTTCAAATGACGTTTGAACAATTAACCATAATTATCCATTTTCGTTTCTTCTATATATCCATCCCAATTGCGTCAATTTCCCCTATTCCTGCTATTCTATATCTTCTATATTTTTTCTACTCACACTTTTGCCATTTGACCCAAATTTCACATTTTCACTTTTCTCTTTATTGCCATTTGAACATATATATCATTGTCGTAGCATAATGAAACATTTGGTTCAATTCTGACTGTAGTCTTTCTAAGCGACGACTCCGTCACTCTTTTCGTGTGTATAATCGCTTTCTTAAACGTTCTCCCAACTCACTCACTCCAAATCTCCATGATTCCTGCTTTGTTCTACGCTGTTCACATATCATTCTTATACGTATTGAACGTACTATCTTTTGGCGAAATCAAGTCGAGTCATCTTCAAATTCTAAATCTCATTGGAAAATCTTAAACTCAATTCTTTCACGATCATCTACCACTTGTAATATAAATCCGGGTGAATGTTCTTCTTATCTACAAACTAAGCTATCTAATTTACTTTCCCTACTACCCGTAGCCCCCTTGTACCCACTCTTCTCTTTAGATACTTCCCTCCCAGAACTATTCCACCTTCTTCCCGTTTCGTCTGATGAAGTTTCTTCGGTTCTGCTGTCATTAACTAATAAAACCTATCCCTCCGACCCGATACCCACTCACTTGCTTAAAAATATCTGCTCCTCTATCTCATCCTTCCTAACAACAGTGTTCAACTCGTCCATCCGTAGTCGTACATTTCCTTCCATCTGGAAATGCGCCACTGTTCGTCCTTTCGTCAAAAAACAATCTCTCGACTCCTCACTACCATCTTCGTACCGTCCTATCTCACTAATCCCAACTCTCTTTAAACTCCTTGAGCGTCTCGTTCTTAAGCAAGTTAATACATATATCTATTCATCTAACTTATTTCCTCCCTTCCAAGCCGCTTTTCGCTGTAATTACTCTACCAAAATTGCCTGTCTTAAAGTTTATAACGACTTACCCATCTCGCGCGATCATAAATTATGTAGTGTCATAGTTTCTCTTGATCTATCGTCTGCTTTTGACATTGTCGATCAGTCGATTATTCTCCATCGCCTTCGATATGATTATGGCTTCTCTTTACTCACTGTATCATGGTTTTCTTCATATCTATCAAACCGTACATTTCGCGTATATTCTAACTCTTCTCTCTCCCATCCTTCATCCATCCCGTCAGGTGTTCCACAAGGCTCCGTATTAGGCCCTATGCTTTTCTCTCTTCTTCTCGGTGACTTGTCTTCGATTTCTCATAAATTTAACTTCCATGTTATGCAATATGCGGATGACATTCTCATATATGCTCATGCAACTGTTTATCGTATTCACGTTCTTAATGTTTCTGCTTCCGACTGTCTTGTCTCAATTTTCAATCATTTTTCTTCCCTTCGCCTTTCTCTGAATCCTGATAAATCCAAAATTATGTGGATCCTACCTCGACGCCTCGGCTTATAACCTCCCTCCGCATTATTAAATTCTGCAATTCTTAATATAGTTAAAAATCTAGTTTTCCTAGGCTTCCATTTCGACAACCGACTTTCACTTAAACCTTTCGTTAGAGATAAAGTACGCTCATCTACCTTGATACTCCGCAATCTCAAGTTCGTAGATTGATCAATTTCCCTTCTTGTATGACTCTCATATATTATCTCCTTTTTTCTAGACTCGATTATTGTCTTGGTCTATTTTCCAATTCACCTAAATCTACTCGTCTTCCCCTACAACGCATCGTCAACGCAGTCGTCCGAATTCTCCTCCGTATTCGTCGTTTTGATCATACATCCTACCATCTTGCTTCTCTCGATTTGCCTACAATTTATTGTCGTGTTCAAATTCGTCTTCTCGTTGCTTTCCGCCTTGTAACTTTTCATACCCCTTCATTTCTCAACCTTCCTTTTCTCGACAATTCTCATCTTGTTTACTGTTCCTTGCGTTCCTGTAATTCCCTTCTTTTACCTGTCCCAAACTACTCTATCTCTTTTGGCTTTCGCTCCTTCCCTGTGGCTGCTCCTCTCTCGTGGAATCATCTGCCCATTTATATACGCCAATCAACCTCCCTGCCGTGCTTCAAACGCCAAATCCAATCATATTTAAACAATTTATTTACGTGACTTTATCATTTTTTTGTTAGTGGACTTTAAGCGTACAGCTGGTACGCATTTGCCACGTTAAATAAATTATTGTTATTGTTATTAAAATCATATTGACATAAAAATTATATCAATATTTCACGAAAGTGCGAATTCTAACGTTTTCCATTTAGTTAGAGGTTGCTGTTAAGCGTGTTAATACGTTAAGAAAGTAAATATTAATCAATTCGTAAAAGACTAAGATGTAACAAATTGTTGCATCTAACTGTTATATAACAATATTAGATGTAATATTTTACAACATCATATAGAATAACAAAATTTTAAAATAATTAATAAAACAATAAAAAAATAAAATAAAACAAATGTTTAAATACGGATATTTAAATATTAAAGATATCAAGTAATACACAATGCAGTTTCTTAAAATTATCAGTGTTATATTATTAATCGTTTTGAAATTTGAATATAATTCATTAATTAAAATACTCAATTTGAATTAAAAATATACACATAAATGATATTATTAGTATAAAAATATATTCATTAGTTGGATGTTTCTCCGATAAAAATAAAAATCATATTATTTTTAAATTTTCGCCTATTCAGAAAACACTTCTATCCGAAAGTAATTTTAAAAGATAAAACAACAACAATTTCTTGACAAGAAAAAACAAATAAGAGATTTTTCCTGTCAACCACTGGTGCGGGTGTCAAATCTCGGAATCTGTATACGAACCAAACTACTCCAGGCATCGCAATCTTGGGCGACAGACCAGAGTTCTCTTTCAGATAGCCCAAGGCGGTCTTCGAACAGTTTGGAGATTTAATCTCTCACCGGTATCGAGGTACACCTCGAGGTCTCTTTCAAGAGAGTCCGGCCTGGAGAACCCTCCGAGGAAGGCGATCCCTAGACATCCGCAGAACGTGTCCTAGCCATCTCAACTGACTTTCTTCGATGTGGAGAATCAACGACTTTACTCTTAGTTCATTCTTGATGATTGAATTCCTAACCTTATCTCTAAGTCCAAGACTAAACTTATCTCTAGGGTTTTAAAAGATAAAAATATATTAAATTATTAAAATATATTAAAATACTAAAGATGAAGCATTTCTAAAGCCTAAGGAATCTTTCCATATATCTCTAACAACCGATGAGAAATTTCCGCTTGATTTTGTTACGACATATAATCAAATTTTTCCGAGGACACCAAATAGGAACTGTCAATATCGGTATTATCCAAATGTTTATTGATTACAATAAAAATTATAGCAATTATAAACTGAATTAATTTTAAATAGTTGATACTATTTGTATCAACTATTTGATTACTAAAATAATTTTTATTACAAAAATAATTTATATTTTAAATAACAAAATATATTTTCGTAAATATAATAGTTTTCAATGAGAGTTGCAACGTTTCATAATTCTTACATGCATTAATAAAATCTTATATAAAATTATTATTTATTATTAATTATTTAATTCTAAGAAATTATTTTTGATATTTCGCTAACTATTGTTACCATCTTCAGGAAATTACCTGGTAATTTCCTGAAGATCGTAACAGTAGTTAGTGAAATATAAAAAATAATTTCTTCTTTCCTGTGATCCAGATCCAATAATTATTTTAACATGAATTAAATACTACACTATATCAGATTATCAAATGACAGTCCAAGAAGCGAAATTGAAATTGTAATTCGAAGTCAACTCGACAACAAAGCAATTAAACAAAAATAGATGGCTTACGTAAATGAATAATTAAAGGTCATTAGCTATAGATACTCTGTGCATAAAATGTAAAATCAGATGACTTTGTTATTAATAAATACGTGATGTCTATGCATGATAAGTAATCTCGCGAAACAAAATAATTGTTGAACAATTAACATAATAAAATATTAAACACAAAATTGTACATCTATGATATACATTGTATATCTATTTGTATATCTAATTGTACATCTATTTTATATCTAAAACGATTGAATTTTGAAACATTTCTTTTTATAAAATTAATATGTTCTGATTCATTAATAAAGTCATCCACAGTTGATAAAAATATAACTTTCTAATTTTTTTAATTATTTTAGAAATTTTAAAATTCATAAAAATTGACTTTATTTTATAACTTTTTAAAATAATTTTAATTATTTTGGAAATTTAAGTCAATTCATAAAAACTGACTTTTATTTTAAATTTAAATCTTAAATTCGAATCTTGTTGCTAGCTTAGCTGCATGACCTGGTTGTTATTTATTAATTAAATGATATTGACTTTTATTTTAAATGTCAATTTTAACTTTTAACTTGATATAAATATAAATAGTATAAAATCTTATGTAATTATTTATTATTTATCTTTATTTTTAATTTATATTTAGTATAAAATACGTAGACTCAGTTATCTGATCTGACCATTTTGTACTAGAAATCAATTCTATGAAATAATTATTTGTGCCAATAAAAATCGATTATTAGTTATCGATAAATTTTCATTTAATTTTATACTTCACAATCTAATTTTGTATCAAATACATTCAATTGTGTAAAATAATAAATAATATACTTTGTATTCGAATAAGATACTTAAAAATCAAATGTCATCATTGGAAATACGTCATTAGCACGTATTTGGCCTCGCTGCTATATTGGTTAGAGGAATAGAGGTCGAAACCTGATATCATAGCAGTTCCTGCTGATGACCTCTACTCCTTATTCTGATCCATCATCTGTTATTGATTAGACTATTTATAAAAACTTGATTTTTATAATTATTTATTTTTTAATTATTTAAATTTAATTTGGCATTATTATTTAATTTATAGATAATATAAAATACAGACTCAGTTAGGTGATCTGATGTAATTTGACAAAATTTCAATTTAATGATTAGGTAAATTGTATTGTATTGCGTTGAGAAATAATTTGAATGAGATATTAATACCTTCTACTAAAAGAAAATCATAAATTTTAAAGTAAATAAAAACATTTCAGATTAAAAATTAGATAAATACTAATACTTATTATTGATTTTAATTTGATATAAATTATATAAAATCTTATATAACAATTATTAATTATTTATAATTAATTATTTGAGTTTTATTGAGCATTATTTTTAAATAAATATAAATATATGGATAAAATTGAATTGTTATAATCCTTAAATATTTTGATAAATCAAAATTATTTAAAGGTAGGGACATATATATTTAGACAAATAAAAGGTGATCCAATGGTTGGTAATAAAAATGACCTATTTATTTTTTTAAATCAATTTTTAAGAAAAATTATAAATTGTAATTATTAATTATTTATAATTAATCAATTCATAAAAATTGACTTTTATTTTAAATTACAATTTTAAATGTTAACTTGATATAAATTATATAAAATCTTATAACAACTATTCATTATTTAGAATATTATATAACATTTATTTTTTAATTTGTTAAATTTAATTTAGCATTATTATTTAATTTATAAATCATATAAAATACGTAGACTCAGTTAGTAATCAGTATACTCAGTTATAAAATACGTAGACTTTGAGCAAAGGGGCTTCATATAACCATAGAAGCTGTTATCGCAAGTTTAAATCCGATGTTGCATCTCAGTGGCAAAATCTCAGATTATTTTGCTGCAGTTGAAGCCGGGAGGTATGGAGATAAGATTCTCGAAACAGCTAGTATTCTCGAAACATTTAGTATCTACAAAGAGACTATTACAAACCACATTATAATAAATCGATTCATAAAATTTTAATTTTATTTTTTACATTCTTTGTAATTATTAAATACTTTTATTACAATTGAATCACAGACAAATAAAAAATGGAATAAAATATAAACATATATTATAATATAATAAATTATATAATAAATTATATTATAACATATAATATATATTATTCTTAAAAAACCAATATTAATGATAAAGAAAGTATATATCTTGATTTAAGCATTAAAAAATGATCAAATCTAGATATGAACATTAAAATCAATTAAAACTACTTTTTATTTATATCATAAAAATAACATATTAAATTTTTTAAATCAATTTTTAAGAAAAATTATAAATATAAATTATTAATTATTTATAATTATTTATAATTAATCAATTCATAAAAATTGACTTTTATTTTAAATTACAATTTAAAATGTTAACTTGATATAAATTATATAAAATCTTATAACAACTATTCATTATTTAGAATATTATATAACATTTATTTTTTAATTTTTTAAATTTAATTTGGCATTATTATTTAATTTATAAATAATATAAAATACATAGACTCCGTTAGTCGATCTGATATAATTTGACGAAATTTCAATTTAATCATTAACTTGTATTATATTGTAATAAAAGGACCGAAACGTGAAACGTAGGTATTGGATCAGTAGCTGATGATGTTCATTAATACTGAAATGTAGCGTACGGCTGTTGGCTAATAGAAAGGACTGAAGGTACGTATAGAATAAAAATAATCATTAAAATTCAAATAGTAACAATGACTACACAGGTATATCAACTTAAATAATATACTTTGTATTAGAGTAAGATACTAGATAATCGAATTTCATCAGAGGAAATACGTCATTAGTAGGTATTTGAGCCTGCAGCTATGTTGAATATTTATAATTTGTTATTAGCTATTATTTATTTATTTACAAGACTGTAGCCGTATGGCTGTTTTGTCTGATCACATGAAAAAAAAAGAAAAAAAAATGAAAAGAAAAAATTCAACATTCCTCCCAAGGATAGCGATCCGGTATAGACTGTGAGTTTGTCTCGCACAGCCATTGCTCCATCCTCCGCATGAACTGCTATCTACTCTGAATAGCGACCATATCCTCCTGAAGTAAACACCACATCCTCACCGCCCGGTGCGATAGGCGACTGATTCTAGACAGCTTCCTAGGGTGAAGCGTTTTCACAGTCAAAGAGTGGCCCCGATTCGTATCACGTTTGTTCCGCTGGATACAGTTTGCCAGTCACCCATCACGTCCGAGTAACATATCTCTGAAGCATAAGATGTCGCTACACACTATCGCAGACCGAACCGACGGTATGCCTATCTCTCGCAAGCGATCTCTATAAGAATAACTACTCGGAAGACGACAGCACCTCGTCAACCTGCGAAGAACATTTTCTAAATCATTCAGCCCGCCTCGCGTGCACGGAAATGTTGCTGATGTACAGTATAAAAGAATGGGCTTAATTATTAAGTTGTACATGACTTTAAGACAAAACACAGATGGGTAACGAAAGCACCTACGAAGCACATAGCTCAATTGTCTGGTCGACTGAATAATCCTGTCTGTGTTTGGACGACTCTTTAACGATTCGTGCACAAGTACCCCTAAGTCTCTACTGAACTGTACCTGCTCAATTGGCTCACCACCTAAACTATACACAAAAGAAAAATTTTTAACTCCTAAGTGCATGTGACTGCACTTCGAGGTATTCAAAAGCAAGCCCGTCGTCTGCTCCATATGCTTATAGTGTCGAGGTCATCTTGAAGCTCCAAACAGTTATCATATAAACGAACACACTTCCATAACTTCAGGTCATCCGCAAAAGCTAGTACATCACATTCTAATCTTACAAGTAGATTCTGAAGAAAAATATTAAATAACAAGGGTCCCAGGACCGATCCCTGAGGAACACCTGCGTAAGTATTTCGTGGAGGAGAAAGATTATTCCCTAACCTAACTTGATATGATCGACCTTTCAGGAACGACTCGATCCAACGAACTACACTCGGATCAATCCCGTATTGAGCCAATAGTAAGAGCAAAAGATCGTGCGGTACTCGGTCGAACGCCTTACTAAAGTCAATGTAAATTACATCAACCATATCCCCGTTTGCAACTATGTCTGTCCAACTTTCACGTGCCGTAATTAGATTGCTAAGACAGAATCTGCCGGTACGAAAGCCGTGCTAAAATGGGTGTAGTAGCTTACCTCTTTCCATGTGAGTGGTAATGTATTTATGCACAAACCTCTCGAGGCATCTGCATACAATACTCGTCAGTCATACTGCACGATAATTGAACGGATCGTCTCTGCTACCCTTTTTAATGAATGGGGATGACGTAAGATTGTCTCCAGTGATCAGGGATGCGCGAAGTATGTATCGACATGTTTTGTTTCTAGAATGTTTCTAATATCATCATTACATATAGATTTCAATTCTTTATTATAATTAAAAACAAATAAATTTTAAATAAAAATAAATATTTGTGAATTAACCAATCAATAATATACAATGTATTCGAACAAAGAATATGGATCCTGAAGATCCATATTTTTAATGTCAAAAAATATTGAAATTAATTTTGCTAATTTCATCAATTAAATAAACAAAATGTAAGATGGAAGTCTTTCATTCAATCTAATTACCAATAAAAGCAGACAAGTCGAGTGACCGTCAGCCAACATTAAAAAGCCCGAAACGTAACGTAGGTATTGGATCAGTAGCTGATGAGGTCTATCAATACTGAAATGTAGCGTACTGCTGTTGGCTTATATATAAGATTAAAGTAGAGCGCAGAATAAAAATAGTAATCAAAACTTCAATAGTAACAATGACGAATGTAGCGTACTAAAGTTGGCTTATAGGATTTAAAGTAAAGCGCAATATCAACAACAATTTCAATTGTAACAATGACTCCACAATTAAATTTACTTAAAATTAGGAAAAAACTATCGATGACTAGTTTGATAATAGAAATTAATTGCAAAAAATGGGTAGGTTTTCAAATTGAAAGTAGATCATTCCCTACCAATGAGATTTAATTTGAAATCAGAAATGATTTTAATTAAATTTACAAAATCTAAGACTAAAGTCTTTTATTAAAAATGAATGCCAAAAAGCAGAGAAGTAGAATGATCGTCAGACAACATTAATTTATTTCTTTTATAAAAACTAAATGCCAAAAAGCAAACAAGTCGAATGATCGTCGGACAACATTAATTTATTAAATTTAATATTAAATTTATAAGAGAAAATACGTCATTAGCATTTGTTTGTCCCCGTTGCTATATTAGGTTGATGAATAGGGTCCGAAACCTGATAACATAGCAGTTCCTCACGATTACTTCTATTCTTTGTTCGAATACATTGTATATTAGTTAATTCACAAATATTTATTTTTATTTAAAATTTATTTATTTTTAATTATAATAAAGAATTGAAATCTATATGTGATGATATTATAAACATTCTAGAAACAAAGTGCAATTACAGGTGTCTTAATTTTAAAAGTAAATAAACACATATGTACACATAATCCAGAATTAATTGAAAAATAGGTAGAAAACATGATAAATTTTATCTGTTCTATGAAAAGGATATAAATTATCGAAAATAAAAAAAACGACAAAAAAACAACTCTTTATTAACATTTTAATTGTATAACATCTGAATAGTAATTGTATAAAATATTATATAATTATTTATTATTTATAATTATTTATCATTATTTTTAATTTATATATAGTATAAAATACGCAGGCTCTGTTATCTAATCTGACTAAATATAAGTTATCTGATCTGATATTCATACAATATTAATTAATAATAACGGATTTCATCAATAAAATTAGCCCCTGATCACATTGGCTAATTTACACACTTGTATTTTATTCGCTATTACAGTGTTGTAATTAATTATTACTAAAGATAATTATCAGTTATCATTACATTCTTACTTCTACTTTCACATAATAAAAGCTATTACTAAATAAAGTGATATTTCATACAAATAAATAACAATGTCAAAACTTTGGAGTCGTCAGTTAAGTCAAGTATTGATTGAATACTTGGCTTAATTACCTTAATATTACTTTAATTTACTATAATTATTTTTTATTATGATTTTAATTATTATTTTATATAATACCTAAGGCGACATACCCAAAAGTAATTACTAAGAACTTCAGTGAGATTAACTAAAACCGTATCTGCTATACAACGCCGTATTAATTGAAAAACGTCAAATTTATAATTCTTGGCAAATTTATGATTTTCTGTTCTAAACGCAAATGAGTTGATGTTCGCTTTCTGCGAATATAAGGTCCTCCCTCCTATTAAACTACTCATGTCCAGCCCTTGCTTGTTTAGTAGTTTTACTTAGTAAGAGCGGTAAACGCATAAGTCTAGCCAATGTCTACATCCGTCCAGGGGAAATTCACAAGAACCGTGACCTCCTGGATAGTATTATTGACAGCGGTTATGACATGATACTTGGGGATTTCAACGACAGAACTGGTCGTTGGATCAATGCAGCACTTCGCAGAGCTAGGAAAGGTTATCTTATTCACAAACCCCCGTCACCTACCTTTCATTGCACATCAATAAATTCTATCTTCGACATTTTACTACTTCACTCGAGGTGGTTGTTAAAACTCTTCTGCACGGAGCAGTCGCGCCAGCAATTGTCCACCTCTCATGACCTAATTCGTTGGAGAATTGAGTAAGATATGTTGCTTCGAAGGAGGTTTCACTTTGATCCGATCATAGTGGCCTTCTTTCAAGCGGCTATCTAACTCTTTCCCAGAATAAAAAAAGGGAGTCTGACCGAATTTTATACCTACCTCTTTTCGCAAGCTACCGAGATTTTATCGACTACCTATAAAGGTCGTATATACAATCCTACTCCGACGAAACTCAAAGTCCTAGCGAAATTGCTTAACCTCCCTAATCTCTCTGTTTCCGCCAGACAGGCTATCTCGAATGAATACTAGAGCACTAGATATAGGTTCCAGCTGAGTACGGATAGGACGAGTATTGCTCGCCTTAATCGTTCTCAGTCTTTCTTTTGGGAGATTTTCAAGACGGAGAAGTTTGTTTGCTGGAAGGATAGAGCATTGGGTTGGATAGGGAATGTAAATAAAGTTTTGGAGGAGTCATTAGCCCTACACAACTATGGAGCCACTCAATCACCTCAACCAATCTCGCGTTGGTGTAACTTCAGGAGTTGGGATATATCTGTTACGGATATCCTTAACTACTGGGGTTCACCCCCGGGCATCTCAAAATCCGTCGTTCCACATTATTCTCGGATCTGTCAGCTTTTGACAGCTGATCAGAGAAGAGAGGTGGCCGTCACAATGCTTTTAGCATCCCCATCTGATGTAGCAGGCATCAATATTAGTAAGCGTGTTTTTATTCCTAAGAAAAAATCATGCTCATGCCCTAAAGATCTGCGACCCATTTCGATTCAAAATGCCCTCGTGTCAATTTACAAAAAAGCGCTTGAGCGTAAAATCCGCGACCATTTAAGTAGGCATAATTTGATTCCTCCAGGTTTTCATGGGTTCGTCAATAGTCGCTCGGTCCATTCAGCAGTTGGTGTGGTGGAGCAGTTTTGTCGGGATAATAGCCATCGTCTAGTTGTAGCTGTTTTCCTTGACTTTTCTGCTGCATTTGACCGCATCTCCATTCCATTTGTGATCTCTTCTCTCAGGTCCCTTGGGTTGCCTGCGAGAATTGTGAACAGAGTGGAGATCCTGCTGTATACCAAGCGGTTTTACTATAAAGACGACCCTGATGCGCGTCAGTTCTACCTATTAAAGGTGTACCTCTAAGGATCCGCTCTTTCTCCTATCTTGTTCCTTGCTGCTTCCATTGTACTCTTTAAAATATTTATATGCGAACAACGTCTTGTGGTGTACCCTGATGACACCACAGCCCTGTTCACTGGACGCAGGTGTAAAGACGTAGTCTCTGACATCAGCCGTTTCTTTTTCAGATTAAAAGACCAGTTACCCATATCCAATCTTATTTTAAACTCAGCTAAATCGCAGGTGGTTGTCTTTCATGTCTCCCCTGCGACCAAGAAAAAACTTAAGAGACTAGCACTCTCTGCGCTCTCCTCCATATTTGCCTCCGAACCACTCCCTGTCTTCACAAGTCGAGTAAAATACCTGGGGTTCACCGTTTCGGTGAACTGGTCGGCGAAAGCTGACCTGGATAGACTCAAACGTATCCTGAAGAAAGCTAGGTGGGCCCTGAAACGGGCTCAGCTTCTGTCATTGAAAGGGAAAACCCAGCTGCGCCTTTGGGGCACTTGGGATATCTCGGGATTAGTCTTCTTTTCGAGAGGACGTCCCCCATAGCAAAGGCTAAGGTTTCTTAAGCTCCTCGTCTCTCGTTTACCCAGCATAGTCCGCGCCGATTGGATTCTTCGGGGGGGGGGTGAAAGACCCTGGGTGGTTCAGTCGGAAGGCGGCGTGTTTTTATCGGTTGGGGGCTCAGATCTTTCCTGGATTTGAGGCCGCAAAAGTGGGAATAAGAAGAAGACCAGTTCAAAGTGCAGTCTGTTGGTTGATTTGTAGTACTTACTGTTATGTTAATTATGTTATTGATCGGTCGTATTTTTTACTAAAACCGTTATTATTATGAAAAAGTTATAGATTTATGACGTTGAAGAAAACTCTGACCGAGTATGCATTTAGCAGAAATCCTCAAATACACCAAATGACACCGACTTGTACGATCGATCGACAACTTTCAATATATTTTCGCATTGTCCCTTTTGTTGATACCGCCATTTTTGCCATAGCCATTGTTACTACATCTTTGTAACGAGAATTGTAATTTAATTTAATTTTACAATCAACGTCGAAACGAATAAAATTGTTGGTACTCCCGGTATCAACCATTGCGTTGACTAAGTGATTTGTTTATGTGTATAATTCTAAAATCAGTCAAAAAATGAATGCCAAAACGCTATCGGAGCTTCAAAGCTCTACAACTTTTGGTGATTTTACAATGAAATATGGTAGTAATGAACGATCTGGTTCAAATCTTTCGTCTACTGGAGACAATTCTAATCAGGTTAGTGATGTTTCGTGTTTATTAAATGCAGATAAGGGGCTGCTACCCCCCCACCCCCGATTCCAAAATTAGCTAACCTGTACATTATCAATTCAAAAAACCAATAGAGAAACACAATCTCTTCTCAACTTTTTTGCGAAAGTTTGTATCAATTCATCTAAACAGGGTGCTGTTCAATTCAGTGAAGATTTTGGACAATACTGTAAGAGTTTCCTTCCCGAATGCCTCTTTATTAAAGGAATACAAAGATTATTTTGACAAGCACCTTTTGGACTCTGGTTCCATAACGTTGAAACCCCTTCAGTGCTCAGTTAAAATATCTAATTTTCCATTGTTTCGAACAGAAGAAGATTTGATAACCCTGAAAATATTGTATGGCCTCCACTCAGTAAGGCAAGTCCTAAGTAAGGAGGCGATTCCCTCCCAGTGGCTTTTGCAAATACAGATCTTATTCCGGTCTGCTTCTTTCTAAATCGTCAGCAAATCCTTTCCTAGGTTTTAACTTAGGATTCACTCTAATTGACGAAGACCGACTCACATTCCCCCACTGTAACAAGTGTCATGCCTGGGGCCACTGGTACTCTACATGCAGCAAGGCCTTGATATGCGGTGTTTGTGGTGCTGGGGATTGTCAGTATGCTTTAAAAGGGGAAAGATGTCAGGCCTCCCCCTCTTGCGCTAATTGTGGAGGGGAACATCCGGCCTGGTCAAGGCGCTGCATTAGATTTAAAGAATATAAACAACTGTTTGTTAAGCCTAGAACCCCGATCAACTACGCCTCTGCTGCTGGTTCAACAGCCGACCGGATGTTAAACGCTGACATCATTCAACTTCTTGAAAAACAGCAACGAGCTATTTTTTCGCAATTTCAAACAATGATTGGACCTCTGCTATCCTCTTTTGTAGGGACAACAGCTGCCCCCTTGCCTAACGAACTTGAAACCACCCACTCCAAGAAGAGGGGCCTTCGGCCAGAACAGTCCCACCCCCTCCAAGGTGGGGAAGATGATCAAGGATAAGAAGGCTTCTCTGTGAAATGAAGATATTGCCCTATGGGGTACGACCCGCGACGGGGCAAGTGGCAGGGAGGGTAACCTTCCTGCACCATAGCTCTGTCTAGGTTGGCATCCCCCTTCCAACTAATTTAGCCCAATGGTGAGTAAACCTGAGCCTTTTTCACAGAATATTCTTCAGTGGAATTCGGGAGGTGCTTCTGCCCTTACACTTTTATTTGGTAGAGACGCAGATGTTATAGTCTTTCAGGAGACGCGGTATATCCGTCTCCCCCAGGACATTACTCGATTTATCCCTAAGCATGTATATTCCCACTATACTCCGTACATAACCCCACCTCACTCCTTTTCATCTCAAGGACTCTTGACCTTAGTTAAATGCTCTTTAAGGTCCTCCCTCCTGCTAAATTACTCTTGTCCTGCCCTGTCTTGTCTAGTAGTTTCACTCGTTAAGAACGGTAAACGCCTCAGTCTAGCCAACGTCTACATTCGTTCAGGAGAGATTCACAAGAACCGTGACCTTCTGGATGGTATTATCGATAGCGGATATGACATAGTACTAGGTGACTTCAACGACAGAACTGGTCGTTGGATTAATGCTGCTCTCCGCAGAGCCAGGAACGGTTATCTTATTCACAAACCACCGTCCCCTACCTTTCATTGCACATCAACGAATTCACTCCTCGACTTATTACTGCTCCATGAGAGGTGGTTGTTAAAACCCTTCTGCACGGAGCAGTCGCGACAGCATCTGTCCACATCTCATGATCTAATTCGCTGGCGGATAGAAGAGGATACGCTGCTTCGGAGAAGATTCCACTTTGACCCGATCAGAGTGGCTTTCTTCCAGGCTGCTATTCAACGCTTCCCCCAAATTGGTAATGAGAATTTAACCGAATTTAATTCCTACCTCTCTTCGCAAGCTACCGCATTGCTTTCGACAACCTATAAAGGTCGCATTTTCAATCCTACTCCGACGAAACTCAAGGTCCTAGCAAAACTACTGAACCTCACTAATCTCTCTTCTTCCGCCAGACAGACTCTCTCGAATGAATACTGGCGCACAAGATAAGCAAACTTCTCCTTCTCAAGAAGGAGAAGTTTGCTTGTTGGAGGGATAAGGCCTTGGGTTGAATCGGTAGAATTGGCTTTGATAAAGTTTTAGAAGGGTCACTTGCCCTACACAACTATGGAGCCACTCAATCTCCGCAACCAATCCCGCCTTGGGGAGACTTCAGGAGTAGAGACTTATCTGTCACAGATATTCTCAACGCCTGGGGGCCTCTTCCAAGCACCTCCAAAACCGTCGCTCCACTCTCTTCTCGTGTCTGTCAGCTTTTGAAAACCGATCAAAGAAGGGAGGTGGCCATCACAATGCTATTAGCCACCCCATCTGATGTGGCCGGCATCAACATTAGCAAGAGAATTTTTATTCCAAAAAAGTTTCAGGTCTCTTGTCCTAAGGACAAGAGACCGGCGAAATTCTGATCAGGCGAAATTTAATCCCACCTGGTTTCCATGGGTTTGTCAAAGGTCGCTCGGTCCATTCAGCAGTTGGTGAAGTGCATCGGTTTTGTCAGGAGAACAGTCATCAGCTAGCTGTGGCAGTTTTCCTTGATTTTTCCGCTGCATTTGACCGCATCTCCATTCTCTTTGTTATCTCTTCTCTCAGGTCCTCGGGTTGCCTGTGAGAATTGTTAAACAGGGTGGAGATACTGCTGTACACCAAGCGATTTTATTATGATGACGACCCTGATGCGCGTCAGTTCTACCCTATTACGGGTGTGCCTCAAGGTTCACCACTTTCTCCAATCTTATATCTTGCTGCCTCAATTATTCTATTTAAAATATTTAAACGTGAACAACGTCTAGTGGTGTACGCTGATGACACCACAGCCCTGTTCACTGGACGCAGGTGCAAAGACGTAGTCTCGGACATCAGCCGCTTCTTTTTAAGATTAAAAGACCAGTTGCCTAGATCCAACCTTGTTCTAAACTCCGCTAAATCGCAGGTGGTTGTCTTTCATGGCTCCCCTGCGACCAAGAAAAAACTTAAGAGACTAGCACTCTCTGCGCTCTCCTCCATATTTGCCTCCGAACCACTCCCTGTCTTCACAAGTCGAGTAAAATACCTGGGGTTCACCGTTTCGGTGAACTGGTCGGCGAAAGCCGACCTGGATAGACTCAAACGTATCCTGAAGAAAGCTAGGTGGGCTCTGAACCTGGCCCAGCATCTGTCGTTGAATAGGAAAACCCAGGTGCGCCTTTGGGGTACCTGGGCTATCTCGGGATTAGTCTTCTTCTCAAGAGGATGTCCCCCAGAGCAAAGGCTAAGGTTTCTTAAGCTCCTCGTCTCTCGTTTATCCAACATCGTCCGCACCGATTGGATTCTTCGGGGTGTGAAATACCCCGGGTGGTTCAATCGGAAAGCGACGTGCTGGATTGGTTGGGGGTGCTCAGATCCCCATTGATTTGAGGCCTTAATAGGAAGAAGACAAAGAAATTGTTGACCTATTTTTTCTGTTAACCGACTGTTTATTTTTTAACGGACTTCTTGTTAAACGACACTTCCATTTGTATTTTTATTAATAAAGTCTTATAATTATAAAATCGGTGAAATTGCACAAAACATTGCAAATATTGAAGGTTTTATGCTACTTTTACATACTCAAGAGAAATGTTCAACCTTCCCGCATTTCGAACATTTCCAAATTAGCAGCATGCGTTTTGAAGCTGCGAGAATTGATTGGCCGGCATTGGAATCCTTACTTTTAGGAATTTCCTTGTCGTCAGTTTGTGTAGGTATGCGAGAATTGTTTGGCCGGCATTGGAATCCTTACTTTTACGAATGTCCTTGTCGTCAGTATGTGTAGGTATTTTCGTAGTAGTGATACTCAAAATGTAATTAGGTGATTGGGCCATTTCAGCAAAACGAGACTGAGCCTGTTCTACGGCTTTTACCATTCTTACTATTCGTAAGAATGGTATCTTATATTTATGGTACATTAACCATAAACTTCATTAATAAATGTATAGATAACATAAATATAGCCGGACTTTTAAATAATTTTAAAAGTAAAGAAATAATAAGGTCAGATTTAAGTAAATATATTCCTAAAATAATGTATAAACTCCTACCACCATTAGGACGAAAAATTTGTAATTATAATAAAGAATTAAAATCAATATGTAACGATAATATTAGAAACATAATGGAAACAGAATGCAATTGTAAAAGTCTTAGTTTTGATAAAATAAATGAACATATATGTACCCATAATCTAGAATTAATTGAAAATTGTGAATTAAGAAAGCTGCTATCAAAAGGGTATAAATATAGATTAAATAATAACAACGACAAAAATAAAATTTACAATTCGTTATATAATAACTTAAATGATTACTTTAGTAAGCTGATTAATAGTGAAAGCTCGAATATATCTAAGATAGATATTTGGAAAGATTATATATTTGATAAAATTAAAAATAAAATGAAAATAACAAACAATTATAAAAGGAAAGATAAAATTAATAAAGATATGTATAAAGAACTTACTAAATTAAAGGATAACTATATAATAACAACTATTGATAAAGCTAGTAATAACTTTGTCTTCATATGCAAAAAGCTTTATTATGATATACTAATGAAAGAGGTTAATTCTAATGATTTAAATGTAAATCCAACATATGAACGTAGTGAGTTTAGTTTAGCAACAATTATTACAAGTCACTGTTCTATAATGGATAAAAAGGGTATAAAGGTTGAATTAGATAATAAAACTATACCTATATTATATTGGAATCCAAAATTACATAAAAATCCAATAAAACCTAGGTTCATATGTAGTGCTTTTAAATGTACATTAGAACTACTTTCTGCTTATATGAATAAAATACTTGACGTAATAAAAACACAATTTGAAAAATATTGTAGGATAATCAAAATTAATACTGGTATGAAACACTATTTCAGTATTAATTCTACAAAAGAATTTTTAGAACAGACAAAAGGAATAAATTTTCAAAATATAAATACATACGATTTTAGTACGCTTTATACAAATCTAGATTTAGTAGATATTAAAGAATGCGTTAGTAAAATTAATTAATCTTATATTCGGAAAAAGATATACATATATATGTTATAATAACCATAACGCCTTTCTAACAAGAATTAAGCCATCAAATAAATATAAATATATGGATAAAATTGAATTGTTATAATCCTTAAATATTTTGATAAATCAAAATTATTTAAAGGTAGGGACATATATATTTAGACAAATAAAAGGTGCTCCAATGGTTGGTAATAAACATGACTTATTTATTTTTTTAAATCAATTTTTAAGAAAAATTATAAATATAAATTATTAATTATTTATAATTAATCAATTCATAAAAATTGACTTTTATTTTAAATTACAATTTAAAATGTTAACTTGATATAAATTATATAAAATCTTATAACAACTATTCATTATTTAGAATATTATATAACATTTATTTTTTAATTTGTTAAATTTGATTTGGCATTATTATTTAATTTATAAATAATATAAAATACATAGACTCAGTTAGGTGATCTGATATAATTTGACGAAATTAAAATTTAATCATTAACTTGTATTATACTGTAATAAAAGGACCGAAACGTGAAACGTAGGTATTGGATCAGTAGTTGAGGAGGTTCACCATTACTGAAATGTAGCGTACTAAAGTTGGCTTATAGGATCGAAGTAAAGCGCAATATCATCAACAATTTCAATTGTAACAATGACTCCACAATTAAATTTACTTAAAATTAGGAAGAAAACTATCGATGACTAGTTTGATAATAGAAATTAATTGCAAAAAATGGGTAGGTTTTTAAATTGAATGTAGATCATTCCCTACCAATGAGATTTAATTTGAAATCATAAATGATTTTAATTAAATTTACAAAAAATAAATTCCAAAACGCAGACAAGTCGAATGATCGTTAGATAACATTTAAAACTCACTTCACAAAATCCTCAGCCATCCGTTGCGGTTCCACAACTGATACTCCCCGAATGGATCCACTTTCCGTGCTCGAAATGGTGAAATGCTGATCGATTGCTGCAAATACACATAGATGTTGATCGCGCAAGGGAGAAGCTTATCTTTCGTCGGATAAGTGCGATACATGTCGCATAGTATGCTTCGCGCTTATTAGCAAACATCCTGGCTATTGCCTTCAGAGCACAATCTCCAGCCTATATATAATTATTTAATATAATCACCTATATAATTATATAATCTCCTATATAATCCCCTATATAATTTATTATATGAGTATATAATCTCCTATATAATTATATAATCTCCTATATAATCTTTATAATCATTATATAATTTATAATATCATTATTATAATTATAATATCATTATATAATCTATAATCATTATATAATCTATCTAATCACTATTTAATCTCCTATATAATTATATATAATATATA
This sequence comes from Pomphorhynchus laevis, assembly GCA_012934845.2. Classification (NCBI taxonomy): domain Eukaryota; kingdom Metazoa; phylum Acanthocephala; class Palaeacanthocephala; order Echinorhynchida; family Pomphorhynchidae; genus Pomphorhynchus; species Pomphorhynchus laevis. The sequence continues at coordinate 15,931 of WNNJ02001522.1, read as the reverse complement.
TTATATATAATGTATATTATTAATATATAATAATTTATTATAATGATTATAATAAATTAATTATATAATGATTTATAAGTTATTCAAATGTGTAAATGTGAGCAGTCCCGTTTGTGAATTGTAAAAAGAGTCTTCTGAACGGAGCAAAAATTTCAGAATTTACAACATTTGTATCCAATCCATTCAAAATTCCAACTCGAATTTAAATTAATCAGTAATAATTGATTTCTGTATTTCGTCTTCATAGTCAAAATATGTCCAAGTAATGATTAACTATTTCAAAATGGGCATAAATCATCGAGTACGTGTGAGAGGTTTTTTAGAGATCTCCATACCATGGAGTTCATTTAGAGATCTCCATGGTGAACGAATGAAGTATGAAGACGCATAATATGCTCTCTGTAAGGTAGACTACGAACAGTAGGAGTGTTTTGTTGCCTTACGTAATACACTTTCCAACAGCTGTCTCGTGTATTTCTGAATTGGAAATGCAGCACATGATGCATATGAGATAATACTTTTTATTTATGTTATACATTCATCGACTCAATAACTTCCCAATCTATTTAATAACAAGCTGATTCAATGTCAACATATCTAATTTGACTAATAGCTTATCGTGTAGAACACATGTCCGAGAAAAATCGATGAAAATTACATCTACTTCTGAACCTGCTTCTTTCAACGCAGACCACGATTCACGACTCAATATAAAGTTTGTAACTGTAGAGTGCTTCTTTCGAAATCCGTGTTGACTCGACCCTCAGATAAGAATTTCGCGGAATCTAACACTACATCAACATGCTCCTTGATCAATATCTCCATTACTTTGCAACAAACACATATTTGGCTTATTGGTCTGTAATTCTTAACTTCAGTCTTATCACCTTTATTGTTAATTGAGCAAACTACCGATTTTTTTCAGTCGGTAAGGATAGATGATATATCAACATAGGCTTTAAATATATAAAATAAATCGATAGTCAATAGTCAAATTGCAGACACAAGTGTGTCTGCAATTTGACTATTGGCTATCAACAACATATCAATCCCTAAATTGATATGATTTAGGATACCATATATCATATGTCGGTCAATAACATTCCGTCACTACTAAGACATGTAATCCCCGCATGTGATTTAGTATAACGTGAAAAACTTCAAAATTGACTTTGGATCTTTACTAATTGTATATAGCAGTTTTGCGCTGAATTGTTCCTTATTTGAGCGTTTCAATTATGTTACATGGTCACGATATTTTCGATAAATAGCGAAGTTTATTCCTGTTTGAATAATTTATACAACATGTTAATTGTAGAGCATTAATTAATTGTTTATCAATCCTAAGTGTCTTATCAGGTTGTGTAAGGGTTCAATTAAGAGATGAGTATCGTTTCATTAGACGATTTAAAGTATCTTTAAAATACAGCCAATCATGCTCAACACCGATAACATATGGTTTTAGCCATATAGTAGAGGCAAGAATACTTATTTTATAGCTGAAATTTCTCCTATTATGATTCAATGTTGACTCATCATCAGTAGCTCTCACTCTAGCAGATTTACCAAAACAACATCAAGATCAAGCATAATGGTAAGATGATCATCCGTTTCAATTTGTTCACAAAAACTACATAGATTTATAAGTTATTCAAATCAACGGAAATTTTCACGTTGTACACACAAGGCCAAAAATTCGATGGCGTCCCATCTCTCCCCCTTGTCTTCTTCGCTAGTCGATCTCGCTCCTAAGCATACTTTTCGTCTTAGTCTATTCAACACTCGCTCCATTCTTCATAAAGCTGATATGCTTCTCAATATCGTCGATCAATTATCTATCGATATTCTTTGCATTACCGAATCCTGTCACTCTGACTCCGACGATCTTGCTATTCGTCGTCTATGTCGCTGTGGTTGTTCTCTAGTTGAATCAGCTCGTCAAATTGCATATCATACATCTAATGCTTCTAACTATGGCGGTATTGTTGCCATTGCTCGTCACCCAATGTCTTTACTTAAAATCAACGTTAACATCCGTTACACTTCGTTCGAATTACTCATATGCAGATTATCAACGCCTTTCCCTCTGGAACTTGTGATTGTATACCGTCCAGGTTCAGTTGCCCCATCACGTATCTTCTTTAACGACCTTGCAGATCTAATGTCTCACTGTTCATTGTCTTATACTCCTTCTTTTGTTCTCGGTGATTTTAACATTCGTCTTGATCGCCCGTCTGACTCTGACTCTATCACTTTAACTAATCTTTTTTCTGATTTTAACTATAAATTACTTTCAACAAGCCCAACTCATATTCTCGGCGGTGCTCTCGACATCATTGCTGTTCCTAACTGCTTCAATGACTATACCTCCTTGTCAATTACTGATCCTGGTTTGTCCGATCATTTCCTTGTCACTCTTACACTTACTCGTCCCCATCCTTCTTCTCCGCCTTTACCTTTATCTACACCAAGTCGACCATGGAAGCTTCTCGATATCCCTGATCTATGCACAGCCTTACTCAATTCTTCACTCTTTTCACTTCCTCTTCACTATCTCTCTCCCGATGATCTCTGTATTCTGTTTGATTCTGAACTTACGTCGATCCTCAATAACCTTCTGCCTAGTCGACTTCGACGTTCCCAGCGCTTGCGCCATGCTCCCTAGTTCGATTCTGACTGTAGTCTTTCTAAGCGTCGACTCCGTCACTCTTTTCGTATGTATAAACGCTTTCTTAAACGTTCACCCGACTCAGTCCCTCCAAATCTTCGTGATTCCTACTTTTCTCAACGCCGTTCACATCTCATTCTTATACGTACTAAACGTACTCTCTTTTGGCGAAATCAACTCGAGTCATCTTCCAACACTAATTCTCATTGGAAAATCTTAAACTCAATTCTTTCACGATCATCTACCCCTTGTAATATAAATCCTGATGAATTTTCTTCTTATCTACAAACTAAGCTATCTAATTTACTTTTCCTACTACCCATAGCCCCCTTGTACCCACTCTTATCTTTAAATACTTCCCTCCCAGAACTATTCCACCTTCTTCCCGTTTCGTCTGATGAAGTTTCTTCGGTTCTGCTGTCATTACCTAATAAAACCTCTCCTTCTGACCTAATTCCCACTCACTTGCTTAAAAATAACTGCTCCGTTATCTTACCCTTCCTAACCACATTGTTCAACTCGTCCATCCGTAGCCGTACATTTCCTGCCATCTGGAAATGCGCCACTGTTCGTCCTCTCATCAAAAAGCAATCTTTCGACTCCTCACTACCATCTTCGTACCGTCCAATCTCACTTCTCCCAACCCTCTCTAAACTCTTTGAGCGTCTCGTTCTTAAGCAAGTTAATACATATCTCTATTCCTCTAACTTATTTCCTCCCTTCCAAGCCGCTTTTCGCTCTGATCACTCTATCGAAATTGCATGTCTTAAAGTTTATAACGACTTACTCATATCGCGCGATCATAAATTATGTAGTCTCATAGTTTCTCTTGATCTATCGTCTGCTTTTGACATCGTCAAACACTCGATTCTTCTCCATCGCCTTCGTCATGATTATGGCTTCTCTTTACCCACTGTGTCATGGTTTTCTTCATATCTATCAAACCGTACATTTCGCGTATATTCTAACTCTTCTCTCTCCCATCCTTCGTCCATTCCGTCCGGTGTTCCACAAGGCTCCGTATTAGGCCCTATACTTTTCTCTCTTCTTCTTGGTGATTTGTCTTCGATTTCTCATAAATTTAACTTCCATGTTATGCAATATGCTGATGACATTCTCATCTATGCTCATGCACCTGTTTATCGTATTCACGATCTTAGTGTTTCCGCTTCGGACTGTCTTGTCTCAATTTCCAATCATCTTTCTTCCCTTCGCCTTTCTCTGAATCCTGATAAATCCAAAATTATGTGGATCCTACCTCGACGCCTCGGCTTATAACCTCCCTCTGCATCATTAAATTCTACAATTATTCCTATCCTTGATAATCTCGTTTTCCTAGGCTTCCATTTTGACAACCGACTTTCACTTAAACCTTTCGTTAGAGATAAAGTACGCTCATTTACCTTGATACTCCGCAACCTCCGTCAAGTTCGTAGATTGATCGATTTCCCTTCTTGTATGACTCTAATATCTTCTCTCCTTTTTTCTAGACTCGATTATTGTCTTAGTCTATTTTCCAACTCACCTAAATCCACTCTTCTTCCCCTACAACGCATCGTCAACGCAGCCGTCCGAATTCTCCTCCGTCTTCGTCGTTTTGATCATACATCCTACCATCTTGCTTCTCTCGATTTGCCTACAATTTATTGTCGTGTTCAAATTCTTCTTATCGTTGCTTTCCGCCTTGTAACTTTTCATACCCCTTCATTTCTCAACATTCCTTTTCTTGATAATTCTCATCCTGTTTACTGTTCCTTGCGTTCATGTAATTCCCTTCTTTTACATGTCCCAAACTACTCTACCTCCTTTGGACTCCGCTCCTTCCTGGTGGCTGCTCCTCTATCGTGGAACCATCTGCCCATTCATATACGCCAATCAACTTCCTTGCCGTGCTTCAAACGACAAATCCGATCCCATTTAAACAATTTATCTGCTTGACTTTTTCATTTTTGTTTGTGGACTTGTAAGCGTACAGCTTGTACGCATTTGCCACATTAAATAAATTTTTATTATTATAGACCAACAATGTTTGTCTGAGTAGATAGACAAAGACCCAGAAGAAATTTGGAATTATAACGGAATCGAGTAAATTCATGGATGTGCAGACTGAGATCAAGTTTGTTAATTACTTCGAGAGCTAGTGATTCAGAATAACAATTCAAAAAGGGAACACAATTATCCCAATCAATATGTGCCATATTAAAGTAACCAAACGCCTACATATTGCAATCCGAATAAGATGTTAGACTATTACACATCATTTTACATTCGAAAGTGTACTCCGATTTACAGAACCGATTGTAATTCTTGAACTTTACAAAATAATAATACCATACCGCATGAGTTCATTCCGATGGACATCATCACGTCCTCTACTCGCATTTCCACGTGTAAATCGTTACGAGCATAAACCAGAATTCTATCCCCCTTGTGCACAATCTGCCAGTGTGGTGTAGCTTATAACTTGTAACAAAAACTTTAGAATCAAACATTGAATGACTCCATCTACAGTAGTACAAGGCAGTAAGTATTTTTGTTCGTCTAATTCACACAATATACTCTGAATAATTAATTATTGGAACTGGATCAAAGAAAAGAAGAATTATTTTTGATATTTCGCTAACTTCTGTTAGCATTAGCATCTTCAGAAAATTACATATTCAGTAATTTTCTGAAGATGCTAACAGAAGTTAACGAAATATCAAAAATAATTTCTTTTCTTTGATCAAGCTCCAATACTTATTTATCAATAATGGATCAGTATCAACTATTTAAAAAATAGTCTGAATATTTGTACACATTATCTTAAGCGATTGAAAAGATTTGCATATGTCCACAGCCATCATGTTCGTAACCAATAAGAAAGTCAGAATATACGAACTTTAAAGATACAAAATAAGCCATATCAATAAGCCATATCTTCAAATTCCAAGCTCAATGCTGATTATTTCGAACTTTACAAAGCTTGAGTTTCTCTATTTTATATTTGAAGAGAAATAAAGATGTTTCCAACTCATAAATACTCTGCGACCTATTAACCGAAAATTCCGAATAGTAAGATTGGATTTACCTGAACCACGCTTTAACTTTAATTCACTAACAGCTAGTTTCATACGTTATCTATCGCATGCATTCAAATCCCTCAGAAATCGTAATCCAGATCCTGAATTTGTATGACCCTTTGAAATCAACATATCTACTGACTCTTCACAATTTAATACCACTTAAGTAATCGAGGTATATCACCAACTAACTTACTCAGTCGAAACATAGTTACCACTCTATGATTGCTCCTAGTATTGTTTTTGCAAGCCGACAAAGTAAAAGCAAATATATGACGTAATCTTGAAAGGGCGTTGTTAAGTCTATGTGGTTGTTTAAAAGAGTAAACTAAATTGGCAATCAAGACACACCTACTGTGTGGATGACGGACACGATCAATTCATGAGCCATTTGAAAAACAGAAAGTTAATGGCAAGCAAAACACCCACCTTCGTATTAACATAATGAACTCGTTCATTTTCACAATCCCCACATAAAGAACTGGGTAAACAAGGAAATATATCAGATTCCGACGAATCATCATTTGAATACAATGAACCACCAGACACTCATACATAATTCCCTGAATTGCAAGCGTGTGTCTACGATATTCGGAAACTTGCAGTCAATGAAATCCCTGAAATACATTTTATAGTTTTGTTGAAGACATAATATGATTTATTTCCCCACATTTCAGTTTGTATGCGGAATGCAAATTGCTTTTGAAACACACGATTTTTTTTAGTCATCGCGAGTGATTCAAAGCTGATCAATCATCATGTCGTTATGACGAAGATTTACCTAGACTTGAAAAGCCCTCCAAGACTGACACAGTATCGATATCGATTGGCAATACAGTATCAAAATCTATAGAGTCCACGTAGCAAAATTCTGTCGACGTAATCGAGTCCAGATCCACACTCCTATTTTATTTACCAATTAAAGAGTTCCATATATTTTGTCATTCCAACCGGAAATGGTTTTACTGCATAGTAGCATCCGGTGGAAGCCTCTACGCTGTATAAAAAATACAAATGAATGATATAAAAAAGAGAATTAAAGATAAATCACAGAGAAGAAGCTATAAAAGCAAAGGGCATAGTACTTATGAGAAATAGAAGATAAGTCACCGAGAAGAAACTATAAAAGCAAAGGGCCTAATACGGAGCCTCGTGGAACACCGGACGGGATGGAAGAAGGACGTGAAGGAGGATAGGTAGAACAGACGCGAAATGTAGTGTTTTATAGATATGAAGAATACCAAGCTACAGTGGATAACGAGAAGCCATAATCATTACGAAGGCGATGGCGAAGAATCGAGTGATCGACGATGTCAAAAGCAGACGATATATCAAGAAAAGCAATGACATTACATAATTTATGATCGCGCGATATTAGTAAGTCGTTTTAAATTTTAAGACAGACAAGTTCAGTAGAGTGATTAGAGCGAAAAGCAGCTTGGAAGGGAGGGAACAGGTTGGAGGAAAATAGATATGCATTAACTCGCTTGAGAACAAGACGCTCAAGGAGTTTAAAGAGGGTTGGGAGAAGTGAGATAGGACGGTACGAAGATGGTAGTGAGAAGTCGAGAGATTGCTTTTTAGGAGAAGGCGAAAAGTGGCGCATTTCCAGTTGGAAGAAAATGTGCGGCTACGGATATACAAGTTAAACAAAATGGTTAGGAAGGGTGAGATAGATGAGCAGATATTTTTATGCAAAGGAATAGGAATTTGGTCATATGGATATGTTTTATTAGGTAATGACAGAAGAACCGAAGAAACTTCATCAGACGAAAGGGGAAGAAGGTGATAATCTGGATCTGACAGGAATAATCTGGAACTGACAGGAATAATCGGGAACTGACAGGAATAATCTGGAACTGACAGGAATAATATGGAACTGACAGGAATAATCTGGAACTGACAGGAATAATCTGGAACTGACAGGAATAATCTGGAACTGACAGGAATAATCTGGAACTGACAGGAATAATCTGGAACTGACAGGAATAATCTGGAACTGACAGGAATAATCTGGAACTGACAGGAATAATATGGAACTGACAGGAACAATCTGGAACTGACAAATACATTTTCTTCTTTTATCTTTCATTAGTTGTTCGCATAACGAAATAATTAAATAGATTATGGAGATAGTTATATTATAATTAATATGACTTAGTGTGAATAAGGTTAATATATAAAAAATAGGTTTATGTGATCTGATTAAAAAGGTTTATGTGCTCCGCCCAAAATTAAATTCGTCTTTAAGATGGTATCTATTGTTGGATATTCATCGCGAAACACTTAAGCGTGCATCATCAAGGGAGATTACGGATTTTAGTGTAGTTATAACGGGTACAAATTGAGAGAAATTTAAAAGATTTTTGTATTTAAGAAATTTTGTTATTTAAGTGAAAAGCGTGAAATACGGTATATACCTGATCTCGCAGATTTTTGGTTATTTAAAAAGTCTTTCATTAAAACAAAAAATGAAATTTTTTGTGCAATTATATCGTTTACAAAATGATTGTTTTCCTTAAAGACAGTAATAATAATTATAGTTAATAAAATAATTATAGTTAATAATTATTTAATAAAAAATATAGATGTCTAAAAATCATTTATTTTCACCGTTTTATTCTTTTTAACTGGTGATACTTCATTTATGTTTTGCTCAAAATTTAAGACTAACATTATGTTTTGTTTAATTTAAATTGCTAATTTCCTTTATAAATTATGAATAATCAATCAGCCGGTAAATTAATGTGCATAGAACATATTAAGCAAATCAGCTAACTGAGTCTACGTATTTAATATAATTATAAAATAAACAAAACATAATAATGCTAAATCAAAAAGTAATAATTAAATAATAAAATTAATAATTGTTTTTAGATTTTCTATAATTTAAATCGAGTTAAAATAAAAAATTGAAATTTAAAATAAACGTCATTTTTATAAATTGACTAATAAATAACAGACGTTGTATCAGAATAAGGATTAGAGGTCATCAGGAGGAACTGCTATGCTATCAGGTTTCGGCCCCTAACTCCTCTACCCAACATAGCAGCGGGGCCAAATACATGCTAATGATGTATTTCCTCTGAAATAACTATCTAGTATCTTATTCTAATACAAAGTATATTATTTATTATCCATCCATAAAAATTTGCCACTTAAGAGTTTAAATTTATTCTTTATATTATTGTGTTGATTTATATATTTTACTATTTTCTGCTTGATGTTATTTTTATAGTAACCTAGTTTAAAATATGCATCTATTAAATTATTTAAATGATTTTGAAGAAAGCCAATATCATTAAATATTGTTGCAATTCTTAAAATTTCATTATTTAATGTATTATATTTTATATTATATGGTATGCATGAATGCTCATTCAAAAATATGTTTCTTGTAAATTTAAATATGTCATCTTTACGATATAAATTAATAGTAGTTTTAGTTAATGTTAATTTAATGTTCATATCTAGATATACACCTTCTTTATCATTAATATTGGTTTTGTTAAGAATAAGGCTTTCTGGATAAATGTGCTCACTAATTGAATAAAAATTATTAGAATTAAATACACATATATCATCAATGAATCGAAACATATATTTCATATTTTTATATAATTTAGATTTATTTTTTATACAGTTATGAACAAATTCATATTCTAGAGCTTAAACATAAGTCAGCTATTATTGGGCTACTATTACCTCCCATTGGAACACCTTTTACTTGTCTAAATATAGATGTCCCTACTTTTAAATAATTTTGATTTATCAAAATATTTAAGGATTCTATTAATTCAATTTTATCCATATATTTATATTTACTTGATGGTTTAATTTTTGTTAGATAGGCGTTATAATTATTATAACATATATATGTATATCTTTTTCCGAATATAAGATTAATTAATTTTACTAACGCTTCTTTAATATCTACTAAATCTAGATTTGTATAAAGCGTACTAAAATCGTACGTATTTATATTTTGAAAATTTATTCCTTTTGTCTGTTCTAAAAATTCTTTTGTAGAATTAATACTGAAATAGTGTTTTATACCAGTATTAATTTCGATTACATTGCAATATTTTTTAAAATGTGCTTTAATTACTTTAAGTATTTTATTCATATAGACAGAAAGTGGTTTTAATGTACATTTAAACGCACTACATATTCATATAGACAGTGTATTGCGTCTTTGTAAAGACTTGCAATACACTAGTATATAGTATACACTAGTATATACTAGTATACACTAGTATATAGTTATAATTATTATAACATATATATGTATATCTTTTTCCGAATATAAGATTAATTAATTTTTTTCTAATGAATCAAAATAAATATTTTAATGTAAAATAAATATGCAAAATAAATAAATAAATAAACGTGCAAAATAAATATTTTGAATGTTTTATGTTGGTGAAAAGGTAGAATTCAGCTGAATTTACTCGCTTTAGAATTCAGCTGAATTTACTCGCTTTAGAATTTAGCTGAATTTACTCGCTTTAGAATTTAGCTAAATTTGTAAATTATATCCACTTCAAAACGTCCGAATGAAAGATATTCGAAAATGTTTTTTAGAAAACAATTATTTAGATGAAAAAATACTCGTTTGAATCATAAATTATAACTTTTGCTTTGACTTTAAGGTAATTTGTTCTGATCAAAGCAAGATTATTCACCGTCAGTGAATAATACATTATGATTTTATATGTTGAATGTAATGCTATTGTTATATAAAGCAGCACATTTCTACTTTACATCAAAATTTTACAGCTCCTAGAAGATAAAAATGAGAAGAAATTCCAGCGGGTTCTTCCCACCAATAATTCCTCCAATTTTGCCTCCAGGTATATTTCCATCTAGACCTCCACCAATATTTCCACCTGTACTTCCACCCATACCACCTACTATATATCCGCCATGTCGTCCGAATATCTATCCACCGATTATAAGACCTACCTACAGATACGTGAATGTGTGTAGTTGCTCAGTTACATGTACTAGACCTTGTGGACCCAGCTGTGTGTACTATAGATGTTGATTTAAATAATCGAATAAAGCGAAGGAACTATGAACGTTGAGAATACGAACTATTAAAAAATTATCAAAAAAATTTTTCTTTTGTCAAAATCATAAGAATATATTTCTATTACTTTTTCCATAAAACAATTTAACTTATTTTTTTAATTACAGGTTTTTTTTATCTTGACCGGTTAAAAAAATTGTCTTGGTTATAAATGCTTTAAGTCAAGAATCTTCAATTTATGGCCTACAATTTATGGTCCTCCAATTTATGGCCTCAAATTTATGGCCTCAGGTCCGGTGGGATCTGAGTTCTCCAGATAATCCAACTTATTTTGATATTTAACATATTTTGATATTTAACTTATTTTGATATTTAACTTATTTTGATACATTACTTATTAAATATATTTCAAACTAATAATTATCATCAACGTTAACAGCGCAACAATTGTTTCGATTGCTCAATTAAAAATAAACTTTTAATAAAATATATATTATTGAAATATCTTTAGACAGTTTAAGAGATAAATTCCTCAATTATCTTGAACAAAGCCAAAACGAAATCAGATGATAAATTTTATAAGTTAAAAAAAATTTCTGATTATTAAATTGATTTTATAAATTGATTGTTCACTTATTTTAAATTATATTTAATTAGTGGAAAGAGTGAAATTATTATCACTTTTATTTAAAGTCAAATATTCGATAACTAACTGATATCATCATCAGGACAAAATTATAAAAAATTCATAACGAAATCAAAATATATAGTTAGTTCACGAAGCAGCAAATCAAAGGGTTCAAAATCCTTTCCAGAATCATGCTTAGCACAACGCAGTAGATCAAACAACTAGATATACTTCTTTTTGTTAAAACAAAAATTAAACACTAAAAATACACAAGGTACAAAATGAAACAAATAATACTTTAGATCACAACAAGATTTAAATTAAAATAAATAAAAAACCATCATAAAAAAATAAAATAAAAAATTAAAACAAATACATTACATAAAATAATAAATTTATAAAGATCGCGTCTTGTAGTTTTCAATGGTTTGACATTGACAGTCATCCATCAAATTCATTATTACAACGGAAGAGCGTAGGTACAACTCTATCCAAGCAGACACAAGCGGACGTATCCAATTCTGCAGACAAATATTGAGACTGGTCGTCTATGATTGAAGGGCCCATTACTGCTTCGATCACATTTTTTAATATAAATGCATTCTTTGGCCGATCCTTTGCGTTAACGTTGAATAGTAATGCTAATTTAGCAGCCGTACAAAAGCCACATAAAAACGGCGCCGTTTTAATTTTTCTTCTCGAAGACTCAGGGGCAGTCACAATTTTCCATATTTCACAATCTGCTGAGTCACAACCAATTTCGAGAGTAACTCAGGTTGTTGTTTGATTGCAGATTTTAGAAAATAACGTGTACTGCTTTAGCGAAAGAGATACTATTCTTCTACTTACGCATTATGATATCGTTAGTCGACGAATACCGTTCGTCGATGAATACTGTTCGTCGATGAATACCGTTTGTCGGTGAATACTGTTCGTTGATGAATACCGTTCGTCGAATATTACATAAAATGACCAAACTGGTTACAAAACGTTTTTGCATGAACAATCATGAATACTGACTATTCTAAGATTATAAATATATACATACAAGCTTAACAATCTGAACTTAATTAACTTATTACATGAATTAGTCAGAATGAACAAGAAATCATACAAACTAGAAACTGCGTTGTGATAAAATTATACAACGAACGATAGGCAACATTTCCGAAAGGCGGACACAACTAGGCAAGAAAAAAAATTATAAAACACGAAAGACCTCTAAAATGTTCTCTTCATCGCCCTTCATCAAGAGCTGAGAAAAAACATCACGTAAATTATAGATGTCATCATCCACATGGGTCTGATAATTCTCAGCATTTGATTCAGGAATACCACTGAATAACACATTATAGGATCGGTCAGAACTAAGACGATTATATTTGAGAGATGTATAGTTTGATGCAACTTTTTAAGATTTTGTATTTATAAGTATGCGTCGATTATTGTCTCTAGTTGAAGTTTAGCTGCCTAAAGAAACGCACTAAGATTTAAAGTCCAGCAATAAAGATCGCGTCTTGTAGTTTTCAATGGTTTGACATTGACAGTCATCCATCAAATTCATTATTACAACGGAAGAGCGTAGGTACAACTCTATCCAAGCAGACACAAGCGGACGTATCCAATTCTGCAGACAAATATTGAGACTGGTCGTCTATGATTGAAGGGCCCATTACTGCTTCGATCACATTTTTTAATATAAATGCATTCTTTGGCCGATCCTTTGCGTTAACGTTGAATAGTAATGCTAATTTAGCAGCCGTACAAAAGCCACATAAAAACGGCGCCGTTTTAATTTTTCTTCTCGAAGACTCAGGGGCAGTCACAATTTTCCATATTTCACAATCTGCTGAGTCACAACCAATTTCGAGAGTAACTCAGGTTGTTGTTTGATTGCAGATTTTAGAAAATAACGTGTACTGCTTTAGCGAAAGAGATACTATTCTTCTACTTACGCATTATGATATCGTTAGTCGACGAATACCGTTCGTCGATGAATACTGTTCGTCGATGAATACCGTTTGTCGGTGAATACTGTTCGTTGATGAATACCGTTCGTCGAATATTACATAAAATGACCAAACTGGTTACAAAACGTTTTTGCATGAACAATCATGAATACTGACTATTCTAAGATTATAAATATATACATACAAGCTTAACAATCTGAACTTAATTAACTTATTACATGAATTAGTCAGAATGAACAAGAAATCATACAAACTAGAAACTGCGTTGTGATAAAATTATACAACGAACGATAGGCAACATTTCCGAAAGGCGGACACAACTAGGCAAGAAAAAAAATTATAAAACACGAAAGACCTCTAAAATGTTCTCTTCATCGCCCTTCATCAAGAGCTGAGAAAAAACATCACGTAAATTATAGATGTCATCATCCACATGGGTCTGATAATTCTCAGCATTTGATTCAGGAATACCACTGAATAACACATTATAGGATCGGTCAGAACTAAGACGATTATATTTGAGAGATGTATAGTTTGATGCAACTTTTTAAGATTTTGTATTTATAAGTATGCGTCGATTATTGTCTCTAGTTGAAGTTTAGCTGCCTAAAGAAACGCACTAAGATTTAAAGTCCAGCAATAAAGATCGCGTCTTGTAGTTTTCAATGGTTTGACATTGACAGTCATCCATCAAATTCATTATTACAACGGAAGAGCGTAGGTACAACTCTATCCAAGCAGACACAAGCGGACGTATCCAATTCTGCAGACAAATATTGAGACTGGTCGTCTATGATTGAAGGGCCCATTACTGCTTCGATCACATTTTTTAATATAAATGCATTCTTTGGCCGATCCTTTGCGTTAACGTTGAATAGTAATGCTAATTTAGCAGCCGTACAAAAGCCACATAAAAACGGCGCCGTTTTAATTTTTCTTCTCGAAGACTCAGGGGCAGTCACAATTTTCCATATTTCACAATCTGCTGAGTCACAACCAATTTCGAGAGTAACTCAGGTTGTTGTTTGATTGCAGATTTTAGAAAATAACGTGTACTGCTTTAGCGAAAGAGATACTATTCTTCTACTTACGCATTATGATATCGTTAGTCGACGAATACCGTTCGTCGATGAATACTGTTCGTCGATGAATACCGTTTGTCGGTGAATACTGTTCGTTGATGAATACCGTTCGTCGAATATTACATAAAATGACCAAACTGGTTACAAAACGTTTTTGCATGAACAATCATGAATACTGACTATTCTAAGATTATAAATATATACATACAAGCTTAACAATCTGAACTTAATTAACTTATTACATGAATTAGTCAGAATGAACAAGAAATCATACAAACTAGAAACTGCGTTGTGATAAAATTATACAACGAACGATAGGCAACATTTCCGAAAGGCGGACACAACTAGGCAAGAAAAAAAATTATAAAACACGAAAGACCTCTAAAATGTTCTCTTCATCGCCCTTCATCAAGAGCTGAGAAAAAACATCACGTAAATTATAGATGTCATCATCCACATGGGTCTGATAATTCTCAGCATTTGATTCAGGAATACCACTGAATAACACATTATAGGATCGGTCAGAACTAAGACGATTATATTTGAGAGATGTATAGTTTGATGCAACTTTTTAAGATTTTGTATTTATAAGTATGCGTCGATTATTGTCTCTAGTTGAAGTTTAGCTGCCTAAAGAAACGCACTAAGATTTAAAGTCCAGCAATAAAGATCGCGTCTTGTAGTTTTCAATGGTTTGACATTGACAGTCATCCATCAAATTCATTATTACAACGGAAGAGCGTAGGTACAACTCTATCCAAGCAGACACAAGCGGACGTATCCAATTCTGCAGACAAATATTGAGACTGGTCGTCTATGATTGAAGGGCCCATTACTGCTTCGATCACATTTTTTAATATAAATGCATTCTTTGGCCGATCCTTTGCGTTAACGTTGAATAGTAATGCTAATTTAGCAGCCGTACAAAAGCCACATAAAAACGGCGCCGTTTTAATTTTTCTTCTCGAAGACTCAGGGGCAGTCACAATTTTCCATATTTCACAATCTGCTGAGTCACAACCAATTTCGAGAGTAACTCAGGTTGTTGTTTGATTGCAGATTTTAGAAAATAACGTGTACTGCTTTAGCGAAAGAGATACTATTCTTCTACTTACGCATTATGATATCGTTAGTCGACGAATACCGTTCGTCGATGAATACTGTTCGTCGATGAATACCGTTTGTCGGTGAATACTGTTCGTTGATGAATACCGTTCGTCGAATATTACATAAAATGACCAAACTGGTTACAAAACGTTTTTACATGAACAATCATGAATACTGACTATTCTAAGATTATAAATATATACATACAAGCTTAACAATCTGAACTTAATTAACTTATTACATGAATTAGTCAGAATGAACAAGAAATCATACAAACTAGAAACTGCGTTGTGATAAAATTATACAACGAACGATAGGCAACATTTCCGAAAGGCGGACACAACTAGGCAAGAAAAAAATTATAAAACACGAAAGACCTCTA
>WNNJ02001521.1:0-19761 GCA_012934845.2 Pomphorhynchus laevis | reverse complement strand
TACCCCACAATGTATGTACACCACAATTGAAATACAGAACAATGTATATAAACCACAATGTATATACACTACAATATATACACGTAATGTATACACACCTAATGGACATATACCACAATGTATATACGCTACAATGTATATACACCTAATGTATACACACATTATGTATATACAGCACAACAATGCATATACACCACAATTGAAATACATCACTATGTATATACACCTCAATGTATATACACCGTAATTTATATACCCCATAATGATGTACACCACAATGTATATACATCACAATGTATATACACCACAAGGTATATACCACAATGTATAAGCACTTTAATTTTTATACCAAATAAGGTAGATACACCACAATGTATATACTTTACAATACATATACACTACAATACATATACATCACAATGTGTATACACCACAATTGAATTACACAATTTTTACCCCATAATGTATATACACCAAAGTTTTTTACCCCAGTATATACATCATTTTGTATATATCACAATGTATATACACCATCATATATAACCCGACAGATAATGTCGACCTGCATTTTCAAGACACGTGGTAATATTGGGTGTTTGTATTTCTAAAAAAATTGTTAATTACATAGAAAATAAAATACTATTTAACAGTTTAAGTTGTCAAATAATATCTATAAATTTATTAGTCATAAATTATTAGTCACCTAATAATTGTGTTTTATTCGAATGAACTTATTCAATTTGTATTCAGGTTTTAAGGTGTATTTATTCCAAATGTGCTGATTACTGAACGTGCCGATATACTGAACATTTTTCAAAATAAGTTCATAATGAGTTAAAACCAATCATTTGTTTATTTTCTCACTCACTACGACAATTATTGTTTTTTTAAATCATTTTAAAATAATTTCAAATCACAATAAAAATGATTATACTTCAATACTCTCAATTTAATTAGCTGATCTGCCCCTATTGTAATATGACTCTAGTACTTTCCCAAGTATCAATTTATCAACACACGTATTCATTATTTTCCAATACAAATCTGATGGTTTCGTATCATTAAGTAAAGTTTTTGGGCCAGCCTTCTCACGGATTTGCTTTTAGAGTAGATATGCTGTGTACATTTAAGTGCATCTTAATTACTCAATGACTTTTCTGTTTTTACAAGTTTATAATAATAAGAGAGCACATTGAACTGCCCGAGGCATTTTCTTTCAAAATATGTAAAAACTTAGTGATTCACAAATGAATATGAAATATATTTTTACATTTTGTTATTCTTAATAATTGTTGTGTAATTAGTAAATTTTCTACATTGTGATCATGTTTTGTTAAATAGATAACATTATAAAATTTATATTGATAAACATAAATAACTTAGTCATTACATTTCGATGTACTAAATTATCGCTTATTTTAATATTTGTAAGGAATCGCATTTCAAGTAGACTTTAAACATTTTCAAGTCTTCTTAAAGTATATACATTGTTGTGTATCTATGCATTGTGATGTATATACATTGTGATGTATATGTATTATGGTGTACATACATTGTAGGGCATATAAATTGAGGTATATACATTGTGGTGTATATACATTATAGGATATTTACATTGTGGTGTATTTACATTATGGTGTGTATACATTGTCGTGTATATACATTGTGATGTATATATGTATTATGGTGTACATACATTGTGGGGTATATAAATTGAGAGGTATATACATTGTGGTGCATTTCAATTGTGGTGTATATACATTGTGGTATATATTTTTGTGGTGTATATTAATTGTGGTGTATATATTTTGGTGTATATACACCTGTCCTGGGACACCCAATGATGTACTCATAAATAAATCACTATGTTTTCCTCATAAGGAGGCATAAACACCAGGCAGCATACTATATATCCTCATCAGACCAAGAAATAGAACCGAATTATTTTCGTAATATTCAAAGTCGCTACGTATGCCCAGTCATCCTATGTGTGATGACAAACTTTAACAACGGTAGACGCGTTTCGCCCTTACGGAGCTCATCAATACCGTGACTTAAATAATCATCCATATGCACCTTAACACACGCTTAAACAATGTTTAAAGCTCGAAAAACAGAACTACCTTAATCTGAATCATTGGATGGAATTTAGCATAAGCTCTGTGCATGACAGTGCGTATTGCAATTTAACCATGCATCACGCACTAGATTCCTTTTAATAGAAATGCTGTTTTACAAGGACACTTTCAAGTGTACAAATATATAAAATATAATTTGTTGTTACACCTGCCCCTGTGACACCCAATGGTGTACTCATAGATAAATCACCATGTTTTCCTCATGAGAAGGCATAAACACCAGGCAGCATTCTATACACACTCATCAGACCAAGAAATAGAACCGAATTATTTTCGCAATATTTAAAGTCGCTACGTATGCTCAATCATCCTATGTGTGACGAAAACTTTAACATCGGTAGACGCGTTTCGCCCTAACGCAGCAGAATCTTTGTCGCTAGGCTTAAATTTCGTACCGTTTGAAAGATAACATCAGGATTATCCGTTGGTCAAGTCTATAAAATCAATAGCGACTTCATGTATTAATGCGATCAGCCAGCCTCAGGTTTGTTCTACGATCAAAGATTCTTCATTGAGAAAGTTATCGCTAAGTACATCAACATTCGACCTGATTCCTTAAATTTAAGAAATTTGGGAATTGATAAATTACGTGCGTTACACAATCTCAGTAATGATCCTTAAATAGTTGTGTGTAAAGCGGATAAGGAAACAAGATTGCTTTATGGTCACATAAAGAATATTTAAACAAGACAACAGCCAATTATGCTTCTCATCGTACGAAACAATCTCAGTACAACAACACCTCGAAAACGCCCAAAATTTCCAAGCAATGATAAAAACTTACTTTCATGCTGACGAACTAAGAAATTGCATGTTACCGACTAATCCGAAACCGGGGAGGTTTATATGTTGCAGAAGGTACATAAAGGTATACTTCCTCCGATAGACAAATCGATCATAAGTAATGTTGTCACGGTAACAGCAAAATTATCTCGATGACTCCATGAGCAGCTGTATCCACTGCTAGAGAGAACACCATTTATA
Organism: Pomphorhynchus laevis; assembly: GCA_012934845.2. NCBI lineage: Eukaryota > Metazoa > Acanthocephala > Palaeacanthocephala > Echinorhynchida > Pomphorhynchidae > Pomphorhynchus > Pomphorhynchus laevis. Next base: position 16,639 of record WNNJ02001521.1, on the reverse strand, counting down.
TCGAGTACTGATGACTTTCTCCGATATTTCAACACGAACAAAATGATATTACATATAATATTCTAGCGACAGTAGATGTCGAGTCTTTGTTTACTTCCGTCAACACGGATAATGGATTATTTGCCATTCGATTTATCATGCAGCTCAACAACTATGATGAACGATGGACAGATAAAATTTGTACACTCCTTAGATTAGTACTGACTTGTGGTATATATTATCGTAATTTATGCGTTGTGTATACAACAGTTATTTTGTTGAAAATATTTATTTTAATTAGTCGATTTTAAGTATGAATCGACTTTTGTATGAGTATATAAAAATATATAGAAAGAAAAAATATTGAATTTAATCAATTGTTAAGCTTTTGATTTTAATTTAAATTTATTTAAAAATTAATATGAAACTATTCAAAATGGCAATTTTTAGAAAAAAAAATCATTTTTTCCAAATGCCATTTTTTCTATTTTTTATCCATTTTTTCTATTTTCTCTAAATATGTTTTAAAACTCGCAAATTGTACATAACAATGTGTACATAACATTTTCCTTGCCACTAAGTACGGACATGACCGGGAATTATAAAATTTTATCGTAATTGTCTGTATTGAATTTAAATTTTCTCGTCGAGTTAAAATTTATTATTTTGAAAATAATAAATTTTATAAAATTTATTATATAAAATGGACAACTGGGAATACGTACATTTTCTACCTTTCATTCGAATAAAGGATCAGGCAAAAGCATTTCATTTTTTATAAATAAAACATTCTGTTGTTTTTAAAGTTTTAGAATTTAATTATTATCAATGGACAACGAAGTGAGCAACAAGGCTCATTACAAGTTGCATCACAATCAGAAATAGTGAATGGTGAAAAAGTAATTGTATCGGGTATTTGCTACTGTTCATATGTCCTCTGACTCGGTCTTCGTCTTCAAGAAGGGATCTTCCTCCAGATTTTGTTTAAAAGAAGCCAAATTCGAGGATGCAACTGTTGAGTCAGCAAGGTGGTTACAAGTATTAGCGATTCGCTGGAAGTATAGGGATATTCGTTAATAGCTTAATCCTTATGTTTTTTTAGCATGAATTGATGACCACGAAGTGAGGTTATATCATGCGTATGCATTAGCGATCTGAGTGGATGGCGATTGGATTGTAAAATCTGCCAGGCTATGTATCAGTCCGCCTTGTCGCGCAGATATCGAAGTGAACTCATTCCCAAACTCGTGAGCCGATCCTGATATTTCATATGTCTAACCGCTTTTACCATTTTAGTTGTTGATCGGAAAACAGACTCTAGATTATTGCGTTCTCGTAAGGTGATTGGGTAACAGGGCAACGAAGCATATAGGTGGATGTTCAAAATAAGTGCTTGTGAGATTGGTTTGAAGCATGAGATGTCAATATGAACAAGACCTCGGCGAATCAGGCCGATGACTTTTCTCACTTTAGAACATGTAGTGTCAGTATGTAAGCGTGCCGATAAGTTAGAGCATACATAAACACCTAAATCCTAGTATGGGCTCGTCCTAAGAATAACACTGCTGTTTATATGATAAATATGAGCTGACTCGGCCGGACGTCTTAATATGCAAATGTAGGCGCACTTTTTCAAATTGAATATTAACCCGTTCAAAATCGACCAATCATTTATGGTGTTAATATCATTTATGATGTTAATAAATATGTTATGATATATAGGTCATTTAAAATTAATTACAAATTTTTTTCATTTTGGAAACGCTCGTCAAAAGTCATTTAGAAATTGTCAGTACATGCATTGACATTGTCAGATGGTCAACCAGGAAGCTTAGTTTTAAACAGTTTTTAGTAAATGCGGCTTTTGCGATAAATTTTTAGCCATTTGGATAGTTAGAAAACATACTGTTGACAGGCCGCAGTTTTTTTCGGTAATTTAAGTAGACTCGAATAATTAAATAATAAATCATAAATTATTAAATTGTTTATTTATTAAATAAATATGTAATAAATGAACAAATTTTGTGATTAATAGCATTTAATAATTATTAAATATCTAATAATTAATAAATAATATTTATTATTTGTTTATTTTATTAATAATAAAGGTACTAATTTATTGGATGCATATACTGAACGTATTAAACAAATTTAATATTTCATATTTCATATTCATATAATAAGGTATTATCGAAGCGGGTATTAAAACGGTAGTTGAGCCCGATGTGTACAATATAATGAATTACTAATTAACGAAGTAGACAGAATAATAAAAATCAAAAGTCGATTTTTTATTGTTGTGTTTTTTCTTTGATATCGAGCAAAGCTAGCTATGAAATTAGTTTAGATGGATACTCTCTTGTTCGTATGGATCGGTTATCTTCAAAAGGTGGTGGAGTCATCATCTTCCCGCGAGATTCTTTGTTGGTAAGACTAATCGATGAATGCGCTGACGAGGTACCCTAAATGAGTACATTTGGGTCAAACTAACAACGACAGATAATCGTCATTTCATTGTGGGCTTATTCTATCGATCACCTTGTTCATCACCAGAGTCTATTTGTAACTCATTGCGAAAACATTTAAGAACTAAGTTATCAGCGATAGTTCTTGGTGATTTCAATACGCCCCACATTGACTGGATAAACTTCGTGCCTCTACCTGGTTGTGACCCTAAATCAGTAAATCTTCTCGACGCTATTAATGACATGAAGCTTAATCAGTACATCCACGAATTCACACGCGCTCGTGGACATAGTGCTTCACTACTTGGTATATGCCTATCGATTAATGCCTCTATCATTGACCGGATTAATTATGATCCACCAATCAGTTCTAGTGACCATCGCATGATTGATATTGTAGATTCGCTCAGATGCCCTCGTTCAATCAAAACAGTTCCACAAGTCAATCCAATGAAGTCTAACTTTCTCAGTATGGAACGAATACTCAGTACGGTAGCATGGCCAAATCCTTTTATCATTGGTACTAACTATGCATGGAATTATCTCAAACGTACTATGATTAAATTATCGACATTCTTCTCACCAATTCAACATAAGAAAACGAGCATCCGCATTACAATTTGGTTTGAGTTTGAAATTAAGCATGCAATCAGATCACGGGATATCTCATTTTCTGCGTACAAAGATGGTAGACTATTCTTTGATAAATACTGATTATTGAGAAACAAGGTAACTTATATTAAGAGACTGAATAGGAAGAATTTCATTTCTAACATATGTCGGGCTGCATCCTCGAACCCTAAGCAGTTATTCAATCACCTACTGCGTCGTAACACTGCGTCAGATAAATTTTACGACATTGTGAACAACGCGGGTGATTTAATTGTTGACTCTATCGAAACTGCAGAGCTCTTTGTTCATTTTGCAATTCAAGAAGCGAAGTTGGATTACGACTATTTATCCCATTACAATCCGAGATTCATTTGATCATGTCTTAATGACATATTTATAAGCGAAGAGGACGTCCGTACAGAACTAATCAAGCTTCCATGTACTCGCGTTTCCTGACCGAATGGCCTTCCATCTATACTTTTCCGCGAGCTGGCTACAATGTTGACAAGTCCGCTATGTGCTATATTCCAGTTCTCTATACTCTGGAAGTTTACCGGATGACTGGAAAAGGTCTGTAATCTGCACAGTGCTCAAAAAGGATGATCGCAGTCAGACTAACAATTATCGTCCCATAAGTCTAACTTCTATTGCGTGCAAAGTAATGGAGAGGATTCTGCTTCGTGCAGTAAGTTCACATCTAGAAGACAATAACATCTTCAACGAAGCCCAGCACGGTTTCAGACCTCACCGTTCTACGGTAACTACCCTTGTATTCTCCCGGAATAGTTTGTCGAATGCTATGCAAACAGGAACGTGAGTGGACACGCTCTTCTTCGATTTATCAAAGGCTTTTGATAGGGTCGTACACCATATTCTTATCAATCAAATATTGTTATGTGGGATTGGTGGTCGCGTTTAAACTTGGATTCAGTCATTCCTAACTGATCGTTACGCATAATTCCCAATCTCGTTCAAAATTACATTAGGTCAAATTTAATTCGTTATAAATTTCCCTCTCAAAATGTCAGCACATGTACTACCTGTACTTATATTATTATTACAAGCAAGCATTGGCCATAAAGCCGTTTCGCTCGATCACAAGAAAACATCATTACATACATATAATTATATGATATTATATAATCATATTATATAATATTGTAATTTCAGATCATTTGAAGAGGGCTACTCGGACATCCGAAATATTGGTTAAAAACAATTTGTGTATTTTTTCTCGGGAATAACTACCCATATAAAGGTAATTCCTAATAATAAAGTTTCCAAAATTGGCAAATATTTCAAAAAAAGTCATCTTAAACTTATTAAATGCAAATCAAGTTTAATTAAAAGTCAACAAAATTCTTAAGTTACACGCGAGACATCTCTATCAAAATCATTACACAAATTTTAGATTTTGTTCATTTTAGCAAAAGAAGAATCAAATGTAAAATAATCAAAGTAAATTGAGCAATAAATCAAACGTTAAATAATCAACTATCATATTACATCACTATATTATTAATGTTAGGCCTTTATAATCAAATAATTTTGTTTTTGGAGGCTTTGCTAGTTACAAATGCCGCAAAAATCACGAACATCGTGTGAATGACTATTTTACACTTGGAATTTATATTAATAAATGTGTTATATTTATATCATTTGCGCCAATATATTATCGAATCCAGAGATAAATCGTTGCTTAAGCGTTTGGATATTTCCTGGGTTGCAGAAGGTACTCAATTGAACTTACGCAATTAATATTATTTCACTTCATATTAACTGTCATATTCTTATTAACTTCACACGATTGCCACTTGGATTCACAAATCAAATATCGTCAAACACAGAACGGTCCGAAGTCTATCATTATTCTTTATCTAGATGATATGCATATATCCCTAGAAAATCTAGTGATGATGTGGATGTCGGAAGTTAGATATATAATGAGGGTTACATCAATATTAAAAAGGTTTCTGATAGATGGACTAGTGATGTTATAAATTAAAACTATTGAACTCGCACCTCTCGGATAGACAATTGTGTTATTTTTAGTAATCTTCAAGAATTGTCCTCAATCGATGTACAAACTCGTGTTGACGAGGACGTCAACTCAATCCGCTCGATCTTATTATATATTTTAGTTGAAGGGGAGGAGAATATTGTGCGTAGACTGAATGTTAGGAGCTTATTCCGGATAGGTAAAAAATCGAAGGATGTATGTTCACGATTACTAAAGGTAGTTTTCGCCTCAGAGGAGGATGCAAGAGGTTTTCGATAAAACGGTAAGATTGTCAAAATATTCGAAGATCTTTCATTTGAGAAACAACTACTGCTTAAACGTGTACGTGCTGATCTGGCGTTCAGAACAGATAAAGGTAAAGTAATTTAACGATAAAAAATTTCGTGTAGTGCGTCGACGACCATTCGTGCGGTGGAAAGAACTGATCCTATCTAACAGGGTAGCTCAGGATTAGGTGAGCTAGTATCTTTTGATGTGGCGCCAAAAACAAACCTGAAGAGTAGTGCCACTTGCATTAAAGTTGCATATACAAACATAAGAAGTATTCTATCTAAATTGGATATGCTTACAATATGGGTAACCATATACAAACCAGTGATTCTGGCTCTAACGGAGAGTTGGTTGTATGACGACATATCGGACTGTGTGATGGGTATTCCATGCTATAGCTTATACCGGGTCGATAGAGTTTCTCGAAGGGGCGGAGGAGCCGCTCTTTATGCCAAAACAAACTTAATGATGAATTCGGTAGTCAAATTTGTAAATGTACTGGGAACATGCGAGTTTCTGTAAGTCGATTTATAGCATCCAGAAGGTCATTTTAGAATTGGTGTATTCGACCTTAATAAAACTCTCGAACGAGTTCGCTCATTTTCGGCGAGTGTACATAAGCAAGTTTCCGCTATGGTTTGATCCGGAACTAAGGTGTGCTCTTATTCATAGAAATTATATTTTCCAGATTAGTCTCCATCACAGTTCTTACAGAAAGCAGTATGTCATATTTTGCAATATAGTCATTGTTCTTAAGTTAAAAAAGACACAAAACTTTGAAGGTGAGATTGCTGAAAATTTTAGTAGTAATCCTAAGAGATTTTGGTCGTATATCAGAGAAGCAAGAGTTCTGCCTGCGGCAATTTCTTATTTACAAGATTGTGGTACAAATGTCATATCACCTGCCATGATAACTGAGATGTTTGCATCAACGTTTGAGCTTAAGATAGTTTATTCCTATGATGTTTGTGAGGATACAACAGTAAGTCATGTCTACAAAAATAACACTCCGATATTAGTATCTAGGAAGAAGTCTATGATGAACTGTCTAAATTACCTATCGCATCCGCTGCAGGCTCGACGAAGTTCATCCATGCCTTTTTAAATTACTTTCTCTATACGTAGCAAAACCATTGCCGTCGTTATTTGAGTTTATTTGAGTTAATCTTGATCAGCTTGCGCTGATAAAGATTACCAAATATCTGGAAAATAGCTTTTGTTGTCTCGATTTTCAAATATGGAGACAGAAATAGTGTTGGTAATTATCGCGCAATAAGCCTTACTAGTGTGGTCTGTAAAGTACTTTAGCGGATATTAAACAGACGTTTATATGCCTTTTTGAATCACTAGGAATCCTAAATAGGGCAACAGCGATTACGTCATGATAGCTTATGCATAGTGAACTTATTATGCGCTCGTGAAGATTGTGCTGAGCATGTTGTTTAAGGTTATAGCGTTGACGCAGGATTCCTAGACATCAATCGATCGTTTGATAGAGTTCCGCATCTGATGTTGCTAGCTGTTCTTGAGAATTACAATGTTGACTCGGTAATTCTTTAATGGATTAGAGATTTTCTCCACATAGGATCATTAAGAGTTCTAGTCGGACGGTGTATGTCTTCTTCTCGTACTTATACTAAACTTATCACTTCATTTAACTAAGACTCTCTGGCATACTTTTAACTAAATCCTTGCTCGTTTCTCTTCGCCATGCAACATCAATTCCAATGATTATTTGTCATTTCTCCAGAGTAAAGTATACACGTTGCTCTCTCTCACACCCCGGTCTCCATTCTATCCCACTCTGCCCCGCCTAGCCTCATCCTCCCGGAACTCTTTCATCTTCTCTCTGTCTCACCTCCCGAAGTATCATATATCCTCATGTCCTTGCCCAACAAAACCTTACCTGCCGATCTCCTGCCTACTCACATATTAAAATCCATATGCTCATCGATATCCCCATTTCTCACAACCTTGTTTAACTCGTCCATCCGCAGTCGTATCTTCTCTTCACACTGGAAATCCGCAATCGTTCGTCCCCTCCTTAAGAAACAATCGCTCGACCCCTCCCTTCCTTCTAGCTATCGCCCCATTTCACTACTCCCTACTCTTTCTAAGCTCTTAGAACGCCTCATCTTAATACAGATCAACGCTTATCTCTCCTCATCCAATCTGTACCCTCCTTTCCAATCCGCTTTCCGATCTAATCACTCGACAGAAATCGCATGCATAAATGTGTACAACGACTTACTCATTTCTCAAGACAAGGCTCTATATAGTGTTCTAATCTTCCTCGACCTCTCCTCTGCATTCGACATTGTCGACCACTCCGTCCTCCTTTCCCGCCTTCGTTATGATTACGGCTTTTCTTCCTCCTCCGTAGCATGGTTTGCCTCATATCTATCCGACCGTTCCTTTCGCGTCTGTTCTAATTCATCATCCTCCCCTCCCATCCCTATTTTTTGCGGGGTCCCACAAGGTTCAGTCCTAGGTCCCCTGCTTTTCTCTCTTCTGCTTGGCGATCTCTCTTCGTTTATCAAACCTTTTTCCTTTAACGTCATGCAATACGCCGATGACATCCTCATCTATGCTCATGCACCCGCACATCGCATACACGATATCGGCATTTCTGCCTCTAACTGTTTTTCTTCTATCTACAAACGTCTCTCCAATCTCCATCTCGTTCTAAACACCGACAAGTCCAAAATAATGTGGATCTTCCCTCGTAAACCAAACATATCTCCTCTCACTGTATATTTTGCGTCATCGATTATCCCCATAATCCACAATCTCACTTTCTTAGGTTTCCATTTCGATTATCCCCTTTCCCTTAAACCCATCGTCGGTTACACGGTCCACTCGTTTAACTTAATTCTCCGTGACATCCGCCGTATCCGCCCCCTTATCGACTTATGTTCTTATGTATCTTCTTTCATCGCTTCTTTTCCCTAAAATCGATTACTGCCTTAGCCTTTTCGCCAATTCTCCAAAATCCATCATCCTAGCCCTACAACGAATAATCAACTCCGCCGTTCGAGTGCTCTTTCGTCTACATCGCTTCGACCACACATCCACATATTTTGCCCAACTCTCCTGGCCCACCATCCACATCCGCATCGAACTCCGCCTTCTCGTAACTTTTCGTCTCATCGCTGTCGGCTCCCCATCGTTCATCAACCTTCCTTTCTTAGACGACACTCACCCCACCTCGCTATCGCTGCGTTCACGTCATACCCTCTTACTCCACGTTCCCAATTACTCCAACAACTACGGTGTCCGATCCTTCCTCGTCGTCGCTTCACTCGCCTGTAATCAGCTCCCTCTCGACATCCGACGCGCTCCCTCCTTTATTACATTCAAACACCTCCTCCGTTCACACCTTCTCGACACATGATTTACATTTTTTTGTTGTGGTCATGTAAGCGTGCGCTGCCACGCATTTTCCGCGTTAAAATTTTTTTATACTACCCGAGTTCCCAGGAATCTGTTCTAGGCCCATTGTTATTTAATACTTTTGTCAATCAGCTATTGAAATCGCTAAAAAGTTGTAAGATTCTTGCATTTGCCCATGACATAAAAATGTGGAAGGTGATTAAGGATGTCGAAGATTGTGAAGTTTTCAGGACATGTTGAACCTTGTTTATCGTTGGTCCATAACGACAGAAATTAATTTAGATACAAAAAATTGCTTATATGAGGTTTGGTCGTAGCAAAGTGTGCCATAAATACCATCTCGGTGACGAGATTATTGCGAATGCTGCTACCACCCAAGATCTTAGTATAATGGTGCATACAAATTTAGAGACATGCGCGAACACCGATAGAATTTTTAACAAATCTCGGAAAGTGTGTTACATTATAAAGAACTGTTTTATAAAGTTAACTTCGTCTTATGCTGTGTATTTGTACAATGCGCTGGTAAAACAGGTGATTGAATATGTTTCTCCGGCAGTCTTTCCTTGTAAGAGTCAAGAAATTGACGATTCGGAGAGCATATCCCGTCGCTTTACGAAATTGTGCTCACATGTGCGACATCTTTCCTATCATTCTGGCTTAGGCAGTTTAGGTTTAGTATACATACGCTTGATGTTGATGATGTATGATCTCCTGACTATGCATCACATTGTTAGTCAAGTTAAGCCGTATCCTTCTTATTTTATAGTGTTTAATAAGATAATAGAAGTAGAGGACACAATAAAAAATTGGTTGTTTTGAATTACGGAAGGTGCCCATCACATTTCCGACTTTCACATCGAGCGATTAACGCGTGGAATAGTTTTCCTGACAACATCGTGGACATATCCGATGCTAAATCATTCAAAGTACAGCGGATGCGTTCGATGAGTTGCGAACGTACTCCTTTGCTGGTAAACTACCCATGGTGTTAATCGTATCTGCGACGACGATTACTAATGTGCATTTTTATCTTATATTTGTGCTTGTTTTTCTATTTCGATTATTTTCTGTTCTAGTTATATGTGAGCGGTGGTCAAAATAGCCATATGGCTATAGACTTGAAGTATAAATAATAACTAAAGAAGATTATTTAAAAAAATGATGAATAGATAGTGATTTTACAGCTTTTGTGGCGATAGGTTTATTACAACATTTATCAATTGATCGTTTTGTTAAAGTAACGAAGATAATATAAGCGATCACTGATCGCAATCAATTGACAAAAGATAAATCAAACCAAAATGTTTGTATAGTTCACTTTGACATGAATAAATATTTATTCAACACAAAAAAGAAAACGTAAATTACAAATAATAAATTATGTTCACGTCTTGCCGGTCACTCGTCCCCTCAACCGCTCCGAGAACGCAACTAGCGTTGCCGCGTTGGATGTTTGCCCTCAGCCTCTACAGCTGGAAATCCGTATACCGCCGCTATCCGGTAACTGCTGTTATCCGCCGACCTATTTCGTGCATTAGGTATTCCGCCTCTTCGCCAAACGCACTAAGCGTTTCTACGGTGACCGGTACAAAATTTTAGATCGGTGTCAGGTAGTCGTATTCGCTGCGTTTCCTGGCCTCTGCTCTATTGGATCCCGCTCCAGGTGCGGTCACAACTGTATTTAAATGATTCAGCGCGAGGGTTTCCGGACAGATGAAATCCCAATCCAAACACTTCCCACTCGACCATTCAGTCAGATAATAACTTGACTTTTTTCCTTTTCTGTATGCTTTTTTTAATTCTGCTGGTTAATTTTATGAGCGTACAAAAGAACCTTCATGTCTACAGTTCTGTACAACAATAGTATAAATGCTTTAAAATTAAACACATTTTTAGTTTTTCATTTCTTTAACGCTAGCTAAAAGTAAATAAAAATAAAAAAAATAAATGATTTTTTTAATAAAAATAACATAAGGACTCCAAGGGGTAATAACAAAGGAAAAAAAACAACAAGTTTAAAGAAATAAATTGTTACTAGCAGAATTCTTCCTTGTCTTTCAAGTCTTCACCCATCCATCACAGCATTAGGGGAATCAGATCCTTCGAACCGATCCAACACGCCGCCTTACGACTGAACCACCCAGGTCTGCCACGTTCCGAAGGATCCAGTCGCGGCGGACTATGTCAGGCAATCGGGAAACGAGTAGCTTCAAGAACCTTAGTCTTTGCTCAGGGGGACGTCCTCTCGAAAAGAAGACTAATCCCGAGATAGCCCAGGTACCCCAAAGGCGTACCTGGGTTTACTCCCTTAATGACAGATGCTGGGCCCGTTTCAAGGCCCAACTAGCTCTCTTCAGGATACGTTTAAGTCTACCAGGTCAGCTTTTGCTGACCAGTTCACGGTCACAGCGAGCCCCAGGTATTTTACTCGACTAGAGAAGATAGTGTGTGGATCATTAAGCCATATGGAGGATATGGCAGATATTGCTAATCTCTTAAGTTTTTTCTTCATCGCAGGGGTGCCATGAAAAACAACCACCTGCGATTTCGAGGAGTTTAAAATAAGGTTGGATTTGGGTAACTGGTCATTTAATCTTAAAAAGAATTGGCTGATGTCAGAGACCACGTCCTTGCACCTACGTCCAGAAAATAGGGCTGTGGTATCATAGCGTATACCACTAGACGTTTTTCGCGTTTGAATATTTTGAAACGTTGTATGGAGGCAGCAAATATAAGATAGGAGAAAGTGGTGAACCTTGAGGCACTCCAGTAATAGGGTAGAACTGACGCGCATCGGGGTCGTCTTCATAATAGAAACGCTTGGTGTACAACAGTATCTCCACCCTGTTAACAATCCTCGCAGGCAACCCAAGTGACCTGAGGGAAGAGATAACAAAGGGAATGGAGATGCGGTCAAATGCAGCAGAGAAATCAAGGAAAACAGCCACTACAAGTTGATGGCTATTTTCCCGACAACACTGCTGCACCTCACCAACTGCTGAATGGACCGAGCGACCTTTGACGAACCCATGGAAACCAGGTGGGATTAGATTATGCCTACTCAGATGGTCACGGATTCTACGCGCAAGCGCTTTCTCGTAGATCGAAATGAGGGAATTTTGAATCGAGATGGGCCGCAGGTCGTTTGGAGAGCGAACCGGATTTCTCTTAGGGATAAAAATTCGCTTACTTAAATTGATGCCGGCTACATCAGCAGGAGATGCTAAAAGCATGGTGACGGCCACTTCTCTCCTTTGATCGGCTGTCAAAATCTGGCAGACCTGAGAAGAGAGTGGAGCAATGGTTTTGGAGGTGCCCGGAAGAGGTCCATAGGCATTAAGGATCTCAGGGACTGAGATATCCCTACTCCTGAGGTCCTCCCAAGGCGGGATTGGTTGTGGTGATTGCGTGGCTCCATAATTATGTAGGGTAAGTGACTCCTCAAAAACTTTAGCAAGACCAATACTGCCAATCCAACCATATGCCCTCTTCTTCCAGCAGACAAATCTCTCTTTCTTGAATATCTTCCAGAAGGATGACTGGGTTGGATTAAGGGAAGCAATACTAGCCCTATCCTTGCCCAGCTGGTACCTATATCTAGTGCTCCAATATTCTTTCGAGAGAGCTTGTCGTGCAGAAGTGGAGAGATTGGGTGAATGAAGCAGTTGTGCTAGGGTCTTGAGTTTCGTTGGGGTGGGATTGTAAACGCGACCTTTATAGGTAGTCGATAAAATCCCGGTAGCTTGCGAAGAGAGGTAGGTATTGAATTCGGTTATACTCTCATTCCCAATTCGGGGGAAGAGACTGATAGCTGCCTGGAAGATCGCCACTCTGATCGGATCAAAGTGGAATCTCCTCCGGAGCAGCGTATCCTCCTCAATCCGCCAGCGAATTAGGTCATGAGAGGTGGACAGATGTTGACGCGACTGTTCAGTACAGAGGGGTTTAAGCAACCACCTCTCGTGAATCAGTAGAAGGTCGAGGAGAGAATTTGTTGTAGAACAATGAAAGGTTGGGGAAGGTGGTTTATGAATGAAGAACCGGTTCCTAGCTCTGCGGAGGGCAGCATTAATCCAACGACCAGTCCTGTCGTTGAAATCACCTAGAATCATGTCGTAACCGCTGTCAATGATCTTATCCAGGAGGTCACGGTTCTTGTGAATCTCCCCTGGACGAATGTAGACATTGGCTAGACTGAGGCGCTTACCGTTCTTACAAAGAGAAACTACCAGACAAGACAGGGCTGGACAAGAGTAGTTTAGCAAGAGGGAAGATCTTAGGGAGCATTTAACTAAGGTCAAGAGTCCTTGAGATGAAGAGGAGTGAGGCGAGTTTATATTTCAAATGCGAGACACCTACACTGATTAAGTTGGCTAATCTTAAGTCATAAACTATTTTAGGTGTTTGCTGCTTTTTAACGCAAAGACATTTGACTGTCCTTTAAAATATTTTAGAAGCTGACCTACGGTCAAGTTCAAGGTGCTCAACAAACTTCGCTTAAGTTATCTACACTGCCTCAGAAATTGTTAAGGCTACATATATCTTTGATTTTCAGTACTTGTCAGCAACTTAGACTAACTTATTTGACTGAATTTTTCAGTATAAAATAAGGATTTATTTTTACATGGCAAATGCGTGCCGGTGCACGCTTACCTGACCGCAACAACAAAAAAATCTAAGTCATGTGTTGAGAGGGTGCGAACGGAGGAGTTATTTGAATGTGATAAAGGGGGAGCGCGTCGGATGTCGAGAGGGAGCTGATTCCAGGCGAGTGAGGCGGCGACGAGACGGATCGGAGACCGTAGTTGTTGGAGTAATTGGGAACGTGGAGTAAGAGGGAATTACGGGAACGCAGCGATAGCGAGGTGGGTGAGTGTCGTATAAGAAAGGAAGGTTGATGAACGATGGGGAGCCGACAGCGATGAGACGAAAAGTAACGAGAAGAAGGCGGAGTTTGATGCGGATGTGGATGGTGGGCCAGGAGAGTTGGGCAAAATATGTGGATGTGTGGTCGAAGCGACGGAGACGAAAGAGCACTCGAACGGCGGTGTTGATTATTCGTTGTAGGGGTAGGATGATGGATTTTGGAGAATTGGCGAATAGGCTAAGGCAGTAATCGATTTTAGGGAAAAGAAGCGATGAAAGAAGAGACACAAGAACAGAAGTCGATAAAGGGGCGAATACGGCGGATGTCACGGAGAATTAAGTTAGACGAGTGGACCGTGTCACCAACGAAGGGTTTAAGGGAAAGGTGATCATCGAAATCGAAACCTAAGAAAGTGAGATTGTGGACTATGGGGATGATCGATGAGGCAAAATATACAGTGAGAGGAGATATGTTTGGTTTACGAGGGAGGATCCACATTATTTTGGACTTTTCGGGGTTTAGAACGAGATGAATATTGGAGAGACGTTTGTAGATAGAAGAAAGACAGTTGGAGGCAGAAATGCCGATATCGTGTATGCGATGTGCGGGTGCATGAGCATAGATGAGGATATCATCGGCGTATTGCATGACCTTAAAGGAGTAAGGTTTGATAAAGGAGAGAGATTGTCAAGCAGAAGAGCGCAAAGCAGGGGACCTAAGACTGAACCTTGTGAGACCCCTCAAAAGATAGGGATGGGATGGGAGGATGATGAATTAGAACAGACGTGAAATGAACGGTTTGATAGATATGAGGCAAACCATGCTACGGAAGATTAAGAAAAGCTGTAATCATAACGAAGGCGAGAAAGGAGGATGAAGTGGTCAACGATGTCGAAGCCGGAGGAGTGTTCGAGGGAGTTGATAACACTATATCGAGTCTTACCAAGACTAAGTATGGGGTAGGCAGGAGATTGGTAGGTGATGTTTTGTTGGACAAGGACAGATGAGACTTTGGCAGGTGAGACAGGGAAATATGAAAATGTTCCTGGAGGATGAGGCGTGACGGGGAAGAGTGGGATGGGATGGAGACGGGGGCGTGATAGAGCAACGTGGATACTTTGGCCTGGAGAAATGACGAATTATCACGGGGATTGATTGTTGCAAGACGAAGAAGAGCGAGAAAGGATTGAGCTAAAAGTATGTAAGAGATACTTAGAGTTGAATGAAGTGATGATTTTATGCTGCCAGAAGGAGTTGTATTTTGTACGTAGTAGGTGGAGATAATACCGGCGAAGAGCAAGATAGAAATCATTGAAACGGAGAGAGCGAACGGATTCACTTCTGAGAGAACGGTGATATACTTTCAAAGCATAACGGAGTCGACGCTCTGTGAGTAGACATTGTATACCAAACAATGGGGCACAGTGCTAGCGACGGTGAGGGTAAGGCTCGAAGGGCAAGATAATATCGAGAGTGGATGTGAGTTCAGAGTCGAAAATAAAGGCGGGATCGTGAGGAGAGGATGTTGTTATTGTGGTAGAGGATATAGACGAATTCAGTAAGGCAGCGCGGAAAAGGAGATCAAGATTTTTCCAACGGCGACGTATAATGGTAGGTGTGTGAGGCGAGGTGTGTTGGAAGTGAGATCAAGGATGACGAAAAAGTAATCGAATAGACCATGATCGGATTTGGGCTGTGAGATGTAGGTAGGAAAACGATAGGAGAAAGCGATGATGTCGAGTTATCGACTAAGAATATGTGTGGGGGAGTGGCGATAAGCTTGTAGCCGTAGTTAAATAGAATGTTGATGAACCTTGTAGAATCGGTGGAAGAGAGACAGTCGAGGCGAATATTGAAGTCGCCAAGAATGAGTGAAGGGATGGAAGACAGAGAACAGTTAGACAAGAGGTTAGCGAGTTCTGTAAAAAATAAAGGGCATGAGCTGATGAACCAGGATGATATATAATGGCGAGATCCAGAGTGATCGGGCTAGAAGAACGACAAGTGAGCAATTCAAAAGAGCAGGGACTGAAATAGGGAGTGATTTTGCATAGAGACGCAGCGTGACGGGCGAATTCGACAATTCCGCCATGATTAGAGAATTTAGAAGGGGATGAGCTGAGGTCGCTCTCACGTGTCCTCAGGACAGAGGACGCGTGAGAGCGATGCTTGAAAACAATTTTCAGGAGAGTGGGCTGATAAGGATTAGATTGAGAAGATTTGTTTAGGCTGATGAATGCAACAGGAGAGATGTCGTTGGAAAAGGACTGTTTATCCGCAGGATCAAGAGACGAGAGAATTAATCTGAAGGCAGAAACATCGGGGTCGATACGTGCTTGTCGAGATAAGGAGGTGGAAGGAGTGATATTAGTGACGATTACGCAACGATCGCGAGAAGGAAAGCTTTTCCATAAAGGAGGACTAGTGATATGAGTGGTTAAATCACGATAGGAGAGCTGGCAGATGAGGATTTGGAGGGAATTGGTTTGACGGCGGTAGACATAGAGGATAAAGATTTTATAGATGGTTGCAAGCGATGTGCGGAAAGATTATGAGTGGAAAGATCGTAGAGGTTGGTGAATGTTATTTTGATTGATACATGTAGATATTTGAGAAACGAAACAGGAGGGACGGGACGGGGTGTAGGGGACTGAAGATGACATGGGATGGGAAGTGTATATGGTGACAGGATCAGTGGGTGGAGAAAGGACATTGGAAACGATAGAGGTAGTTTGAGTGGACGTGTTGGATGTTGATATGTACTTATGTGTGAGGTTGCTAATTAATTTGTTTGCACACAATCCACATAGGACGTCTTCTTTAGACTTTATGTTGTTACAGGCGATTGTTGTCCAGACTTTGCAGTCATGTGTCGAGAATGTACTTGCAGTTGTGCATAGTTGGCGTCGGTCAAGGCTGTTTTCTCACGTCCTCCCATTAACGTCCTTGTGTTTAAGCTGTATATATATATATATATATATATATATATATATATATATGTATATATATATATATATATATATATATATA